>DF365188.1:9034-26947 GCA_000787875.1 Solanum virginianum
AAATGCTTTAATCATGTAGGGATAGGCGATCTACCTCATCCTCCTCTGCGTGGCTATATTGCTAGTGTAGACTTTGAGCTTTGGTGAGTTCCCATTTATCGGGAATAAAACCCTTATCTTCAAGCTTTGCCTTTGTTATTCAGATATTGATATTGGCTAGGACTTTTCTGTATGCAAGATTTGGATAGCCTATAAAACAAAGGGAACTCTGCCAAAATTTCTGAAACAAGGGGGAGATATTGTAATGTTCCAGGTATTTTTAAGCCTATACTTGTGTAAAAGGATAATGTTCAAGCGAATTCCTATTAAGTTAAGTAAAATTTGAAATGAAGGTTATCTTAGTGATTAGCCTTATTTAGTTATGTGATTGATGAGGTGGCCTTGGAAGGGTGGTTGGTTCCTTGGTATAATATTTTAGGGGCAATGTTATGTGAAGTTAAGACTAAAAAATGAAGTTGGGTTTGCGTTCGGAATTATTCGAAATGAAGGTATATGTGAAGGTTGCGTAATTAACTTGTTTCGGAGTAATGCTTTTGCCATTTTTTCATGGTTTGCATGGGCAGCCTTTGGCATGCCCTTAGCACGACTTGAGGCCATACCATATCATGCCATAGCACCATGGGAAAGGATAATGCTGTCATACCTAGTTCCCATGCCCACTCCCTTGTGTTTAGCATCTTTTTTCTTTTTAAAAGTGCATCAAAAAGCCCCTTTGCACCACCTGATTTTATGCCCTTTCCCCCACACGTTTTTGACAACTTTTTAGTGATTAAATGACCCTTATAACCCCCTAAAATTAGTATAAATAACCCCCCTACTTAGCCTCTACATCACTCTTCAAAGAAACAAAATCCCCTAATCTACATTGCTCTCCCAAAACACTCTTAACACTTAGGCGGAGTATTCTTCAAGATCTCCACCAAATCTATTCATCTTTTTAAGGCTAATCAAGCAAGGTATAGGGTTTGGTTCTTGGTTTCCTTTCAATCAAGAAGTCCTCTTCGAAAAATTAAATTTAGAATTATGAATTTTCAATCTTTGATTTATGTGTAATTGCATGCTAATTGATATTTGCTTAATTTATGGTTATTCATATATTTTATAATTATCTATAAATATTTATCAAGGCTTTACATAATTTAATTCAAGCATTTCATATTTGCATTATTTAAGATAACCTATATTTTCAAGTCTTAGATCCACAAATGAGTTATAATGATTTTATCCTTAAATGTTCCTATGATTATTCTAACTTTGTTTGAACATAATACTTGTGATTTTAAGGTTATTAAACTAGTCCCCAACGTGATTTGAGTTGAGTTATGAACTTTGAATATTTGACTTTCATGGCATAATATGAACTTATAATTTTGGACAAGAATAAGTAAATATAAGTATGAAATAAGAATAAGTAAATACAAGTATGAAATAATATTGGGTGACTTAAGACCCATCCAATTTCACTTTGAATCTTTGTTAAGGAGCTATTCTAAGTACAAGTTTGAATATGATTTATTTTACAATTTATGACTTTCTGAACTAAATTAAGTTTTGATTATTTCTATTATGCATTGTCTATTTCTGTGGGATTTTGAGTTAGCACTGAATGAGTTAGGAGTGGGACTCGACCTAAGGGGTCCTATGTAAACCTTCTAATCTCATAACTACGTGCCACCATAGGATATTTTGATTATGCCTTTTTAGGCTTTCTGACTAGTGGATCCATTTAGTATTTTCATTTCTGGAGTTATACCCTGGCAAGTTGACTCACTCTTTGGCTAGTGTGGAGTATGACATTAGTATTTGATATTGTAGCTCATATGGTTTTGTCAGTTATGGTCTTATTCCCACACTTATTTGCTTATGTGCTTCTCTATGCATTTTCATGGCATTACTTTATGCTTTACTTTGGAACTGAATATATACTTTAAGCTTGGAGTTTGTCATGTTGGGTAAGTATTCTTTGTCATTATATTTACTTGTTGCATTACATACCTGCATACTTAGTACATTCCAAAGTACTAACTGCATTTTTTCGGTAAGTATTCTTTGTCATTATATTTACTTGTTGCATTGCATACCTGCATACTTAGTACATTCCAAAGTACTAACCGTATTTTTACCTACATGCTTTAATCATGTAGGGATAGGCGATCTACCTCATCCTCCTCTGCGTGGCTATATTGCTAGTGTAGACTTTGAGCTTTGGTGAGTTCCCATTTATCGGGAATAAAACCCTTATCTTCAAGCTTTGCCTTTGTTATTCAGATATTTGATGTACTTTCATTTCGACTTAGTATTGAGGTGCTTAGACTTGTATTATTTGTTCTGTTTATTTTCACTGTTTAGAGGTGTCTGGACTATTGCTACAGTTGGTATATTTTAAACTATTTAACTTATGCTTCCGTTTATGGTTACAAGTTGTCCCTTAGTCCCATTCTCCATATTTCATAATCATTTATTTGCGATTTACCATTTAAACCTATAATTATGTATAATTATCACAATATAGATAGTGATTTTGAATTTCCCACTATTGAGTCAATTCCTATGGTGAATAAGTTTTTGAATGTCTTTCCTAAAGATTTACTCGACTTTCCACTTGAAAAGAAAGTAGACGTTTGCATAGATATTCTTCTCGGTACTCAACCTATCTTAATTCCTTCTTACCTAATGGCACCCACAGAATTGAAGGAGTTGAAGGATCAGTTAAAGAATTTATTAGAAAAGGGATTTATTAGACCAAGTATTTTACCATGGGGTACTTATGTGTTATTCATAAGAAAGAAGAATGGGTCACTTCAGATGTGTATTGATTGTCGACAACTGAATAAGGTGACTATGAAGAATAAATAACTATACTAATGATAGATTATTTATTTGAACACATATAAGGTGCTACTCACTTCTTCAAAATTGATCTTTATTGCGGTTATCATCATTTGAGGAGGAAATATAATATTCCCAAGATAACTTTGCAAACTAGATTTGAGAACTTTGAGTTTGTGGTGATGTCATTTGGGTTAATTAATGCCCCAATGTTGTTTATAGATCATAAAATCAGATGCTTAAGACATATCTCAATATTTTTGTGGTGGTCTTCATTGATGAATGCTAATTTATTTCAAAAGTAAGAAAGATCATATGGATCATTTGAGGTTGGTGCATCAGACTTTGTGAGAGAAACAATAATTTGTAATATTCTCTAAGTGTGAGTTTTAGTTGCATGAGATAGCCTTCCTTGGCTATGTGGTATTTGGGTGATGGCATTAAGGTTTATCCAAAAGAGAATAAGTCAATAAAGAATTGGCCTAAACTATTGTCTCCTTCAGATATTTAGAGTTTTGTTGGGTTGTCTGGTTATTATCGACGGTTTGTTGAAGGCTTTTTATTGATTACTATACCTTTGACTAAGTTGAGCCAAAAAAAGGTGAAACTCTAATGGTCGGATGAATGTGAGAAAATTCTTTAGACTTTGAAAGATCATCTTACATCGACTCCTATTTTAAACATTATCAAATGGGTTAGATGGATTTGTTGTGTATTGTGATGCTTTCTGTATTGGTTTGGGTTGTGCTCTAATGCAACATGGCAAGGTATAGCATATTATCATGACCATGCTTTTTGAGAATTTGGACTGAGAATGTTTTGAAGAGAATGTTTTCTCAGTAAATTTTTTAACTTTATTTTTGGGCATTTTCTCAGTTTTATGGGGTCTATTTTGGGCTAATGTTTTGGTTGTGGACTCAAGTGACGTAGGGACCTTTTTCATTAATTTTT
Organism: Solanum virginianum; assembly: GCA_000787875.1. NCBI lineage: Eukaryota > Viridiplantae > Streptophyta > Magnoliopsida > Solanales > Solanaceae > Solanum > Solanum virginianum. Next base: position 12,815 of record DF365188.1, read on the forward strand.
TTGGATTTTGGGCATGGGCCCTACTTTTCCCATTTTAGGCCTGATTGATATATTTTTGCCTATTTTTCAAGTTTTTACAACCAATTTAACCATATTGACCTTGTAGATTTTATTTTAACAGTTGAGCAACATCGCGAATTTATTCAGAGGGAAAGGCTTGGCTAGATTGACTCAGAGAAAGTGACGTCAGATGCTAGGTAGGCTAGCTTTCTCTAAACCCTAGATTGAGCTAAATATTTGCATATTTGAGTTAGAATGCATAGAAATGTACTGTTGATGGATTGAGTTGTGGAGTATATGTTGTATGGCTTGATGTGATCTGTGTGTTGTGTATGTATATGATGTCATGGGACGGTAGTTATTGTATTGAGGGTTGTGTTAGTTGTAGGTGCTATATTACTTGAATTCTTATATTATATAACTACAAAAGGGCATGAAAGGGGTTGGCTAGAACTGTGAAGATGTGAAAGGTATGTACACTAAGCATGACTCTTGCTTTTATGTGTGCATAGTCTTAGGCCACAAAAATATACTAGCTATTGAGGCTAACCTATGATTACATGCTACCCTATACGCTGAGTCTAGTATCTATATCTGGTTAGTATGTATATTTATGATGTAGTTATGGTTATGTATATCTTTTCGAGTACTTGTGGTAAAATTTCCTGACTAAACATGATTCGCTGTTGCCCTATAGTTTATCTGATCCTGTATACTGTCGTTATCTATTATGTACTTATGCCACTGTTTAGTACTGGAGAGATATACCATGTTCTGGGGATGGTCATAGTTGTACCCCTAAAAGAGCCTTGTGATCTATAATATGAGATCAATGTGCTACTCTATGCACTGAGTCTAGTATCTATATCTGGTTAGTATGTATATTCATGATGTAGTTATGGTTATATATATCTTTTCGAGTACTTGTGGTAAAATTTCCTGATTAAACATGATTCGCTATTGCCCTGTGGTGTATCTGATCCTGTATACTGTTGTTATCTATTATGTACTTGTGCCACTGGTTAGTATTGGAGAGATACACCATGTTCTGGGGATGGTCATAGTTGTACCCCTAAAAGAGCCTTGTGATCTGTAATGTGAGATGCGTTGACAATAAGCCACTAGCGAGTTAGAGATGGGAGTGACTCTGTTAACGAGGTGAAGCTCGTATCCTACAGGCTTTCTAGGCTATCTGTGATAAGACACTAGTTACATGGGTTAGTCCTCGGGATTAGCATCCTATTTAAAAGGAGCATATTTTTAGTGGATCTGCACATGGTTGCCTTAGGCGGTATCCTTGTAGCAACTAGGTTGCAATATGATTCTGGGTAGGTGGCATTCTTTTGATTGTCTGGCCTCATGGGCCTTAGCTTAGGTTACATCGAAGCTTCCCTATGAGTTGCTTTGCACAGAAAAGGGTCCTCGTAAGGGCCGAATATGAGCTACTACCTGGAATAGGTATGCGTACTGACTCGATTTGTACCTGTATGAATGTGTACAGCCTGTTGCTATAGAGATACTAGCCAACAGATTGTGTGTTCATTATATACCATACTGTTGCTTGATTTTGGTATAGATATGACTCTATAGGGTTTAGTCATGCTAGATACTTATGATGTACTATGATTGTCCATGTTTTCTATAGGCTCTAGGGATTGGTGAGATTATGGTATACCTTTAATAGGCATTATTCTACAACAATATGTGATATATATATATACACCCCAAGAAGTACTACTAATAGTTGTTGTGCAATGGTTCTTTACATATGATCCCAAGGTATTTATTGTACTTGAGAGAGGTGGTAGTTACTGTTGTCTAGGTTGGATTGAGATTTGGGATACTTGGGTTATGAGATCGTCACCTACGTTTACTCTAGGCATAATGTGATTGTCGTCACCTATGTTCACTCCTGGGTAATGCTGCCTACTGACTTTGGGACCTGGTGGCCATAATTGTTATGCATGGTAATGGATGCAGATTATGAGGACTGAGCACTTACTGAGTTTTGGGGGGGCCCATAGGTTACATTTTAAGTTTGAGGCACTGGTATTTGTTCAAAGATAAATATGACACACCAATTATCTCGAGTCCAAGATCCGATTGATTATGGGCCATGGACACTCCTTCAGATATTTAGAGTTTTGCCATAATTGATATTTTGAGTTCAGACACACTTGCTTATGTAGGGGGATTCTTTCTCGCGCAGTGATACGTCCCACCGTTATGCATGTATATTTTGGATGGGTGCCACATGTCAGCATATGGTTGAGAACCCAGATGTTATGTAACTGTTGGAGCAAGGACCGTGATTGATTACCCATGGATCCATGCACCTATTCATAACTTGATTGTGTGTGGGTGTACCTCCTATGCTTATTAGGGCTCTGGGGGTGTTCAGGCTTAGACAGTAGGGCCTTACACCCATGTACAGCTGACCTTTGTTCTGATGATGTGGAGAGCTAGGCTCTGTAATAGTTCTATGGGATATTGTGATGGTTTTGAGGGATTTTATGATATTTGTTGGTTATATATTCTGCGTGGGTGTACTTTCTGGGCTTATGGAGGCCCAGTTGGCCTAAGGGCATGGTACTAGGGCCTTTCACCCTCATACAACACTATGCCTCAATTGGTGGCAGTTTTGGTATTAGCTTAAGAAATCTCCATCTGTAGGTATCAATGTTTATCATGTGGATTGGTTCAGTTTATCATCGTTCTTTTTTTTTTTTGATTGGTTCAGTTGTGCTCAGACTTTCCCGACATGCCTTTTCCTTAATCAGGGTTTGTTATACTACACTGCTACAGTTTCTACATATTTGGGTTTAATTTATGTTTGTTATTTCACTCGGTTGGCCCATGATGCCAACTGGGCTCCTTTTTTGGTACTCATCCCTACTTCTATATCTTCCCATAGTATAGGTCTAGGTACGATCCATGATAGCTGAGTAGGGGAAATTCAGGAGCACTCAGGAGACTTGTGGTTAGCACCCACAAATCTGGCTTCTTTGTAGGCTCCTTCCTGTTAATGGTTGTCTTTTGTATCTAGAGATTGGTTATGTACAATAGTATTTTGTATTTGTAGATGTACTCTAATTTTGCATATTATTATGGTTATTGATATACGTATATGATAAGTCCTCATGTTTATGGTAGCTCTATACAGTTGACTTCTACGTTTTAGGTAGATTGCGGTTATTTATATTGTCATATTGGTTGAGGTTTGGACTAGAATACTAGGAAAGGTACACTATGGGTTGGATAATTGGCTTTTCAGTAGGTGGAATCTAACAGGAGCCACTATGACTGGGATCGAGTGGTGACATATATGCATCTAGATAGTTGAAAGTGCATGAGCAAAATTATTTAACCCATGATATTGAGTTAGCAGTTGTGGTGTTGAAGATTAGGTATTATTTTCTTTATGGACTCAAGTTGATGTATTTACTGACCACACGAGTTTGCAATATTTGTTCACCTAGAGAGATCTCAACTTGAGGCAAAGAAGATGGTTGGAACTTTGTAAAGAATACGATATGAGTGTGCAAGGCTAATGTGTTAGTGAATGCTCATAAGAGGCAATCTATGGGTGAGTTCATGTTGATGAGTCTAAGAAAGAGTTAGTAAAGGATGTGGACCATTTTACAACAGTAGGTCTTAGATTGGCTGATTCTAATGATGGTGGTATCCATGTACATAATAGGGATAAATCTTCTATGATAGTTGATGTCAAGGAAAAACATGACTTCAACCTATCATTGGTTGAACTGAAGAAGTTGGTTTCCAAAAAGAAGATAGAGATTTTCTCCCAAAGGAGACATGGTGTACTTCAATATCAAGACCAGTTGTGGGTTCTAAATGTTGATGGATTAAGCGAAGTTATTCTGAGAGAAGCTAATAACTCTCCATATTACATTCATCTGGGATCCACCAAAATGTTCCAAAACTTGAAGGATATGTATTGGTGGAATGGCATGAAAAAGGATATAACAATGTTACTGTCGAAATGCCCAAATTATTAATAAGTGAAAGTGGAACATCAAAGCTCGATGTCTTGGCTAAAGATGTTGAAATTCCTACATGAAAGTGGAAAGATGTAAATATGGACTTTGTGAAAGGTTTGCCCCCTACTCGTAAGCAATATGACTTCATTTGGGTAATCATGGACAACATGACTAAATTATCTTATTTTCTATCGATCAAGACTACTTTCAATGTTGAGGATTATAACAAGTACATTCAAGAGTTGTTAAGCTACATGGTGTGCCATTTTCTATCATGTCGGATCAAGGTACCCAATTCACTTCTCACTTTTGGAGGTCATTTCAAAATGGACATGGTACTGTGGTGAAGTTGAGTACTACATTCCATTCTCAAATTGATGGACAAGCTGAAAGAAGAATACAGACCTTCAAACATATGTTGAGGTCTTGTGTGTTGGTGTTCAAAGATGATTGGAATGATCATCTACTACTCATTGAGTTTTCTTACAATAATATTTACCATGTTAGCATTGAGATGGCACTTTCTGAGGCTTTGTACATTAAGAGATATAGATCCACGGTAGGATGGTTTGAGATCTGTGAGATGGATTTGCTTTGTCCTAATAGTGTTAGATGCTATTGAGAAGGTGAAGTCGATAAGGGAAAAGTTGAAAATGGCTTAAAGTCGTCAAAAGTCATATTTGTATATTAGAATGAGAGACCTTAAGTTTCATGTTGGAGATTGGGTGTATATGAAGGTTTCACCCTTGAAGGTTGTGATGTATTTTAGCAAAAATGGCAAATTAAGTCCTCAGTATGTGGATCCTTATGATATTATGGAGCGGATTGGTAAAGTAGCCTATAAATTAGATTAGCCTTCATATATGAGTTCCATTCATCTGTTATTTCATGTATCCATATTGATAAAGTTGGTTGGTGATACAAGTACCATTGTACCTTTGGAAGGTATTAGAGTTGAGAAAAATTAAACTTATAAAAGGTTCCGACTGAGATCTTGGTCCAACAAGTGAAAAGCTTTGTAACAAGGACATTACATTAGTTAAAGTCCTTTTGAGAAACAAACATGTTAAGAGTGCTACATGGGAAATGGAATCAGATATGAAGCAACAATACCCTTATCTATTCCAGTCTGCTCAAGCATAAGGTAATAGGTTTTTCATGTTTAAATGGTGTGAATTCACTCATTTCTATGTTCTCATGTCATAACATATGTGTATGCTAACTAACTTAAATGATGTTTTTTGCAAGAATTTGAAGATTTCGTGGTTTTAAATGTTATATTTGCATTATTGTACTCATGCTGGGTTCATTTTGATCCATTTCAAGCTAAATTCTGTCTTCATATCCTAAGGTGAATATGATGTAAGGACCCGACCTCCATAAGATTGAATTAAGGCATAAAATCATGTTTCCAAGAGGTTTTGGCTAGGGGCACCTTCCAAGGAACCCTCGACAAGCCTTGGTGGGCACCATGGCCGTGGAGGGGTCTGTGGTGGCCTACCTTGGAGGAAAAATGTAACACCTCCCACGTGACTCAAAATATACTTATGGTGTATTTCTTTAATATCGTAAAATCCATGCACCTTTTGGTAAATCCGAACTTCGTACTCTATTTTAGGAAGCAAAATTGTGTAGGAAAAGGGTTCACCTTCGATTTTTATGCCAACCATATTAAAAATAATGCTTTGGTTGATTTTGCCTTAATAAGAGTATGTGACCAATCCGCATCGAGGACTTGTTCTTAAAGATAATAAAAATGGCCAAAACTCTTTCCTAGGCCAAAATAGGAGAAAATTAAATTTCGTGCAAAATTGCACTATTTAGGAACCAAGGTACGCTCGCCTCTACTCCCTCTATGTGTAAAATTTTTCAAACTTTTTCTTTTCCAAGTGAGGGCAATTACTCATAAGCCAACACTCTTATAGATGGGATTCCTCAAACATTTCATCCATTTAGCCCTAATTCACTCTCAAACACTCCCAAAATCCTCCCAAATCCTCATCAGAACCCCTCAATCAATTCCTCAATTTTCAAGGTCCTCCATTAAAGTTAAAGCACTAAAATCCTTTAGGTCTCCTCAAGTCTCTTTCATTGATTTCAAGGTTTAATGTGCGTGACTCTTCCATCCATAGGTTCTTCCAGCCATGGAATCCCAAAAATATTTTCATTAAATTTCTTTGTATCAATGACTAGTTCTTTATGGATATTTCTTATTATTAACTACAAACATGATTTGAATTGGATTGTTGTCAAGTATGGGTTGATTATGCATGAACACACTTGGGGTTTAATACTACGAATGGTTTTATGATATTTTCACTATGCATGCTATGATATCATGAAAAGATATCAAAGGTTGTGGATATTTGAATGGGTTTCATGACACCCAAATTGGGGTTTTATTATTATGATGGTGGGTTGCTTTGAATGACTTCTAAATGATCAAGTTTTACTATATTCATGTTTTATACTCTTGTATTTCATGATTTTAAGCTTCTATGCCCCCATAGTGTTTGACTAAGTTTACATCAAGTCTCATAAGTTGATGAAATATTTTATGGCAAGTTATGCAAGACAAGTATGTTATGATAGTTTATGGCTTCTAAGTACGTATTGAACTCATAAAATATTCTACGATTGATAAGCAAGACTATGAGGTTATGCTATGTTATACCTTCATGTGCAAGGCAAATGCTCACTTGAAGGGGTCAAGTATATGAATGCACTACTCTTACTATGTTGATATGTTTTTACAAGTTATTCAAGTCATGATTACACTACTGCTTATGTTATGTATTTCATGGGACTAGACTTAACACTATATGAGGCTTAAGGTGGGAGGCGGTCCTTATATAAGTCTTAGTCTCATAACTATGTGCCACATATGTTTGTATTATTTCTCTAAATAGGCTTTTAATAGTGGATCCAACTAGGTTAGGTTACCCTCCAAGGTGAGGTATGATTTATCTTGGCAAGTAGACCTCTCCTTTTTGATGTGGAGGCACCATTAGGAATCCATGTAGTAGCTCACATGGTCTTATATGTTGATTTGGGTCTCCTCCTACATATATATACTACATTATGAAAGTTTGACAATCTCAGATGTGTTGTCAAAATACATTGCTTTTGATGCTTAAAACATAGAATTTTATGTGTTCTCAATGTGATGTTAGTTGGTTTTATGTGTTTTTTTTATGTTTGCAGGATTCCAAGGTTGGCCATGATTTTGGGAAAAAATACAGAAGTTGCTGAATTTTAGTGCAGTATAAGACCTTTTACGGCTGTAGATCATTCTACTAGTCGTGACGTGGGTTTCATGGACAATTCTAATAAGAGGCAATTTTCTGAAGTTGATTCTATGAATATGCAGATGGGTCGTGGAATAATTTACGAGTTGTAGAACATGGTTCGTACCCTGAGGATCAGAGATAAGGACTTTCTGAAGATTCATCAGATGAAACCCCCTTATGATTCGTAAACTAGTTTAAACATTGTAGAGGGGTGTCATAACTTGAAGATCAAATTTCTGGCAGCACTGTATAAGACCTCGGTAACGGGCCATGGAATGCAATACGGCTCGTAAATCCCTTTCGAGAGGTGTGCCAACCAATTATCATATTATGCATAGGACATGTATTTTACTCATTATAAATAGGTTTTTAGATTATTTTTCAGAAGTTTTTCGCATTGTACTCAGAGAACTCCGTAAGTAGAGAGAGAAAATAGTCAGATTACATTGGAGAGATTTTGAGAACACTTGTACTTTAATTTTATCTTTAATCTTGTGATTCTCTTTGAAGTTGGATTTGCCTTTTCTTAATTCAATTGTGCAAGTGTTCAATTATGTTATTCCAATTCATATTTCTTGCATCTACACAAAGCTGGAGTAGCTAAATCCACAACTAGGGTTGTGGGAATCATGAAGAACTAACAAGGTAAAATTAGATAATTCATAATCCCACCTAGTATTACTATCAAGACCCAAGACTAGGGCCTAGACGTGACACGACGAATGAAAAATCGAAGGCAACCCAAATAGGCCTCTTAGCATATCATTTGCACATCTTTGGTTTCGCTGAAATAATAAAAGATTGAAACGACCCGAAGCTTGAGTGAAATCCTTAAGTGCACATCTTTGGTTTCGCTGAAATAATAAAAGATTGAAACGACCTCAGAAAGTGCCTGAGAATATGCCTCGAAAGTGCTCGAATCGTAATTTTCATATATCTCAAAATTCATGCGTGATATCAAAAATCCAACTTCATATTCTTATTTAGGGGGTCAAATTTAGTGGAGAATGGGTATAACCCGATATAAGAGCAACCATAGAATAATATGAAAAATGTGAAACTCTTCCGGATCTTAAAGATCTCATTCAAGCTTCAAGTCTCCATCTCTAATCTTCTTCAAGGATTCTCCAAAGTCGAGGTATATGGATTTCTTTCATGGGTTCCTTTCAGCCATTATATCCAAGCTTCCTTTCACTTAAAATTGCATGATTTAAAGTTGATTTATTCATATTTCTTACTTATTATGAATTTAACTGCACACCAGTGAATTTTCTAAAAATGATTACACTTTTGAATTGCATGCTTTTACATTAGCACTACATACCTTTCAAGTGTTTGATAAAATATTCGATTATGGTTTCTTGAGGAATTGAAGGTCCAATGCATGTATTATGAGTTAAATGACTATATGATGACGAAAGGAACATATGCATATGATATTCTCCCATATAGTGTTTGAATGTGACCAAGCCCGACTCGAGGGGACAAGAGCCCGAGTAACCATGTTGAGGTATTTGTACCTTGATAGTCAATCAAGGGGCTAGTTCCTTGATAATCGGGTTGAGGGGTTAGTACCTCAATCACCAGGGGTGGTAGGGTGTGACTATCCACCAACCAATTTAGGTATTCATACCTTGATAATTATGTCGAGGGATTTGTTCCTCGGTCACCAGGGGTGGTAGGGTGCGACTATTCGGCAACCAACCAAAGGGGTTTGTACCTTGGTAATGTACGGGTTTTATAATATTGGTCTCTTCTTACACCTAGTATTATATTCTATATAAGCATGTCTTTTTACTTAAGCGTTGATCCTACATACCATATTACTACTATGCTATCTATTGCCTACTATTATGCATTTTGGGTATGATGCCTATCCCTTGTTGCATTTCATCCTACATACTTAGTACATTCAAATGTACTAATGCAGACACTACGCCTACATGATATTACTATGTAGGAATTGGAGCCTCGCTTGATCCTCCTCCTCCATATGGCTAGTACGATCTCTCTAAAGCTTGTTAGTGAGTCTTTCATTTCGGGGACAATGTTTATGATCTCATGCTATGTTCTAAGACTACGTTTCCTTCATATATGTATTGAATTCAGGGTGAGCCTAGTTGTTTATCTTGGCCTCTACTCTTTTCTATGTAGTAGAGGTATTGTTGGACATGTTTTGTATAATGCTATGAGCTTTGACTCTGTCTTGACTCTTGATATTTATGATATAAAAGTTATCCCTTAGCCCCGTTTACCCTTATTTACTATCTTTTGTTGTATTTTATTGCTTCTACAACGAAGGATGTGTAATGATATGTTAAGAGGCTTGCTTGGGGTCCCTTCGGGTTCCCCATGCACCGTGTCATGTCTAGGCCCTAGGTGGTTAGATCCTCGGAGTCCAACACACTGCGTTGATTACAGTCTTATACATGGCTATGTTGAGCACCACAACTATGAGTAAGAGGCTTTGAGAAATTTTAGGAAATGTTTCACTTCTTCTTACTCTATGTCGTGCTATAGAAGTTAAGGTAAGGTTTCCCCTTAATGATTATTCTTTGCTATGCTAGATCATGACTAATATAAGAGGAAGAAGATCTTGCACATTCGAGAGATATTCAACTCATGGTGAGCTCATAGATACTCTCACTTTGCCTGCACAACTTGTGGCTAATCAAGCCAATCAAGGGGCCTAAGCCTCTCATGCTCCTACACATCATCTCGGGTGAGAGACTTAATGAGGATGAATCCCCTAAAATTCTATGGGTCAAAGGTAAATGAGGACCCTCAAGAGTTTATTGATGAGGTCTAGAAGATTTTGGTTATTATGGGTGTTAGATCGAAAGAGAAGGCAGAGTTGGCGGTTTACCAACTCAAGGAGGTGGTACAAATATGGTTTGATCAATGGAAGGAGGAGAAGGGAATCAACAATGTGGTACTTTGGGAGGAGTTCAAGGCGGCTTTTCTTAATTGGTTCTTCCCTCTTGAGCTTAGATGCCAAATTTATGGAGTTTATGAATTTTAGACAAAGGTCTTTGAGTGTGAGGGACTATATCCTCAAGTTCAATCAACTCTCTAAATAAGCTCCCAACTTGGTGGCTGACCCAAAGTCTAGAATGAATAAATTTGTGATGGGTTTTCCAATTTGGTGAGTGAGGAATGCTAGTCTGCTATGTTGATTAGTGACATGGATTTGTTCTGGTTGATGATTTATGCCGAGCAAATGGAGGAGGAAAAGTTGAGAAAGAGAAGGGGTAATAAGGCAAAGAGGGCCTGCTTTGAAGGTAGGTTCCAAAGTTGAAAGGGTGGCCGGTTCCATCAAGGCCAAAGGTCTACTCAAGCTTCTAATAAGGGGTTTGCCAATGACTTTCCAAGTGCCTAAGGTGTTGACGGTGTGGTCCCTAATGGTGTGTGTCCAAAGTGTGGTAAGGGCCATGGGGGCCTGTGTTTAAGAGACACTAATGCATGTTATGGATGTGGAGAAGTTGGTCATAAAAAGATTTAATGTCCTCATAACTGTAACAAGGGTAAGGAGGTCCATCCACGAGGTGCAAATACGATTCCTTTGGGAAGGGATGGTAAAAACGGTGGTGCCCATAGGCATAATTGGTTTTATGCTTTGCATGGGAAGCAAGGGGTTAATGAGGTTCTTGACATTTTTACCAGTATGTTAAAAGTCTTTGATTTTGATATGTATGCATTGATTGATCTGGGTACCACTCTTTCTTTTGTTACCCCTTTTGTTGCCAAAAATTCATATTAAGCCTGAATTGTTATATGTTATATGAGCTGTCTACTCCTATTGGTGCATCTATTGTTGCTAGTAAGGCCTATAGAAATTGTCCCATTTTCATCTTACATAAAATATTGCCTTATGATTTTGTTGAGTTGGATATGGTTGATTTAGATGTTATTCATGGGATGGATTGGTTGCATGCATACTATGCCTCTATTGATTGTAGAACCCGTAGGGTCAAATTTCAATTCCCAAATGAACCCATTCTTGAGTGGTAGAGCCATGATGTGGTGGTCAAGAGTAGGTTCATCACTTACATTAAAGCTCGTAAGTTTATCTCAAAGGGGTGTCTTTATCATCTTGTGAGGGTTAGGGATGTGGAGTCTAAAGTCCTTCCTATAGTGTCGTTTCCGGTTGTAAATGAGTTTCTTGATCTCTTTCCGAATGACCTCCTCAGTGTTCCTTCTGAAAGGGAAATAGATTTTGGTATAGACCTCCTATCCGATACTCAATCCATTTCTATTCCCCCTTACCGTATGGCCTCGATGGAGTTAAAGAAGTTGAAGGACCAATTGAGGGAATTGTTGGAGAAGGGTTTTATTAGGCCTAGCCAATCACCTTCGGGGCACCAGTGTTGTTTGTGAAGAAGAAAGATGAGTCTCTTAGAATGTGTATTTACTACCGGCAACTTAATAGGGTCACTATCAAGAACAGGTATCCTCTTCTATGAATTGATGATTTGTTTGACCAAATTATAAGGGGCTAGCCACTTCTCTAAGATTGATCTTCGGTCGGGGTACCATCAAGTGAAGGAGTCTTATACATGGCTATGTTGAGCACCACGGGCTAGCCACTTCTCTAAGATTGATCTTCGGTCGGGGTACCATCAAGTGAAGGTGAGAGAGTGTGATCTTCCTAAGATGGCCTTCCCGACAAGGTATAGGCATTCTGAGTTTGTTGTGATGTCCTTTGGGTTGACCAATGCACTAGCTATATTCATGGATCTTATGAATAGGTCTTCAAACCCTACCTTGATTCATTTTTTGTGGTCTTCATTGATGATAGCACCGACTATCTTCATGGATATTATGAATAAGGTCTTTAAACCCTACCTTGATTTGTTTATTGTGGTCTTCATTGATGATATATTGATCTATTCGCATAGTGAGAAGGAGCATATGGGTCATTTGAGGGCAGTGCTACAAAGATTGAGGGAAGAGAAGTTGTATTCTAAATATGAGAAGTGTGAATTTTGGTTAAAAGAGGTTGCCTTCCTAGGTCATGCGGTGTTGAGGGATGGTATTAAGGTGGATCTAAAAAGACAGATGTGATTAGAAATTGGCCTAGACCATTAATGAATTTTGGTTAAAAGAGGATGTCTTCCTAGGCCATGTGGTGTCGGGAAATGGTATTAAGGTGGATCCTAAAAAGAGGAATGTGATTAGAAATTGGCCTAGACCATTGACCCCGTCGGATATTAGAAGCTTCATGGGTTTAGCGGGTCACTATCGGAGGTTTGTGAATGGGCTCTCTTCTATTGCTTCTCCTATGACTAAGTTGACTCAAAAGAAAGTGAAATTTGTGTGGACCAATGAGTATGAAAAGAGCTTCCAAACATTGAAAGATAAGCTTGTGTCTGCTCCTATATTGTCACTACTGGAAGGGCTAGAAGAATTCGTTGTGTATTGTGATGCTTCTCGGGTTGGTTTACGTTGTGTGTTGATGCAAAATGGTAAGGTGATAGCCTATACTTCTAGACAACTCAAGGTGTATGAAAGGAACTATCCTACCCATGATCTTGTACTAGCCGTCGTGGTATTTGTATTAAAGATTTGGTGTCACTATTTGTATGGGGTGCATATTGATGTGTTCACCAATCATAAAAGCCTCTAATATGTCTTCACTCAAAAAGATCTCAACTTGAGGCAAAGAAGGTGGTTGGAACTTCTTAAGGACTGTGATATGAGTGTGCATTATCACCCAGGCAAAGCCTATTTTATAGCATGTGCACTAAATAGAGTGTCCATGAAGAGTGTAACTTACTTTGATGATGGGGAAGAAACCTGTGATATGAGTGTGCATTACCATCTGTGTAAGGCTAAAGTTATGGCAGATGCTTTGAGTAGGGTGTCTATGGGTAGCCTAGCTCATGTTGAGGATGGTGGCAAAGGAGTGGCTAGGGAGATCAATTGGTTGGAAGTGGTTGATAATGGTAGGGTTGTTGTTGTTGATGGTTCTAAATCTGCATTGGTTGAGGAGGGGAAAGCTAAGCAAGATCTTGATCCCTCCTTGTTAGAATTGAAGACCTTGGTGAAAGGGGGCAAGCTGGGGGTTTTCTCCCAAGGGAGAGATGGTGCCCTTAGATACCAAGGTAGCTTATGTGTGCCATGTGTTATGGCTTAAAGGAAAAGATTCTTGATTAGGCTCATGGTTCTTCTTACCCTATTCACCCCGTATCTACTAAGATGTATAGAGATTTGAGAGAGGTGTATTGGTGGAGAGGTATGAAGAGGGACATTGTCAAATTTGTATCGGGTTGCCATAGTTATTAACAAGTCAAAGCCGAACACCAAAGGCCAGGTGGCCTAACCCAAGGCATAGAGATTTCTACTTGGAAGTGGGAAGAGGTTAATATGGATTTTGTTGTTGGGTTGTCGAAGACTAGAAAGGGTTTTGATTGTCACGTCCCAAATCCCATTAAGGAAGACCGGCACCCATTGCTGATAAGGCTCGGGAGAACCAACCTATATCTATGTGTTATCTATACATATTATAAGAGATTTCTATATTCCACATGCCTTTATGGAAGAGAACAGTGATGACAAGCTCAAGATGAAATGCAAATGACATGGCCTTTGGGACCTCATTTTCTAAAGTATAAACCATAACCACACTTTAATTTACATAATTTACAAAGCCTCTACATAAGGAACAAATCAGATAAGGGTCGGTACAAGCCCTGCCTCGACTAATTATACAATACACAAATACAACTCCAGACACACAAAGCTCTGAAGCAACCTGGAGCTTAGTATTAGCAGCTAGATATCCTATACTCTTATTGAGGAGATCTACTAGCACCTGTACCTGCAGCATGAAATGCAGGTCC
>DF365187.1:3117-26952 GCA_000787875.1 Solanum virginianum
CGATCTGTTCTTGCCGGGAAGACTTTTGACACAAGGCATTACCGCAGACTTCCACATTGCTAGGTTACCATCTGATCCGTCAATTCATCTTGCACTGCCGTTATCACTCAATGGGACACGCCGCCGGTGCCATCACTTGACAGGAAGACTTTCGATACAAGGCACCCTTTGCAGATCTTTGATCCTAATGCCACATCGGTGACTCCGCACACATCAGTCCATCACATCTGCCCTCCGAACCTGGGCTCTGATACCACTTGTAGGGACCGCGGGTACCCATACCCTAACCCTGCATTAGTATGATATTGTCCGCTTTGGACCAAATCCTCACGGATTTGTTTTTGGGCACCTCCCAAAAGGCCTCATATTAATGGGATTGGGTTCAACCTTATAGGTTGATCACTTTCTCTTTCCACAATCGATGTGGGAGAGAGTTTGTATCCCAACAATGAACAATAGATATTTTTTGGGTCAAACCCTCACGGATTTGTTTTTGGGTACCTCGCAAAAGGCCTCATACTAATGGGATTGGGTTCAATCTTATAAGTTGATCACTTTCTTTTTCCATAACCGATGTGGGAGAGAGTTTGTATCCTAACACCAGGTCGATGGGAATCAACCATTAGTAACTTTTGCAAAACAAAGGAAAAGTAAAAAAGAAGAAAAATCTTTCATAAAATTAAAAAAAAAATGGACGACAACATTGAGGAAAGCCAAAATGAGGTTTCTAAGGAGCTACAACTAAAGGAAAAGAAGCCCACTAGCCAGAAATTAAGACGACATGACTCCTTGGATGTCGAAGCAAGCAAGACGTCTGGTGTCCATACGGTGTGCTACCTAGCTCCTTTCTGGTCTATTATGATTATTGTTACAAAATCTGTATAATAATGTACATAGATAGTATAGAGATTTGATAAATAATGTAGCTGATTATTAGGGATTTGAATATTTAGTTACCATAGTTAGCTTATTTAGTTACCTTAGTTAGCTTGTCCTCTCTATATATTTATATCATTATTCTCTTTGAATAATAGACAAGCTATTCTCTCCATGTCTTATCAATAACATGGTATCAGAGCCTTACTGCCTTTTTTGAGGTGAGTTATCTCCCTCACAGCTTTAGAGTCAGTTTCTATCAATAACATGGTATCAGAGCCTTACTGCCTTTTTGAGGTGAGTTATCTCCCTCAGAGCTTTAGGGTCAGTTTCTATCTTAGAGGTCAAGTTCTCTCTTTCTAGGTTGGTTGTTCATGATACAATCTCTTTTCAATCAGTTCCTTTTTTGAAATTAACGGAGTTGGTGGATATTTTGAGCCTATCTCTACTATTTTTTTATACTGAAATTCAAATTCTACTATGGCTTGGCTTTCCAACGACTTTATTATTTTGAAATTTTTTTATTTTGGTTGTTGCTGGTTCAGATCGCTTTTCTGAAGCTTAATTGATTCTCTGTCTAGAACCTTTGGCTATTCATCTTTTAGTTTCTTATTACTTTGTGAACTGCTGGGTATTTCAGCCATGTAAATACTATTTTGGGATATTTTGATTTTCTCTGGATTGCTCTATTTGTGAGTTTGGGAATATGGTTTTGGTTTCAGCAAAAGAATTTGCTAAAACCTCTTATTAGAAATCATTGAAGGAATCCATTACTGTTAATACTTTTATGGAGTTAGATAAGACATGCCTTATGACGTCTTCAAATAAATGGGTGATTGATTCAGGTGCAACAAATCACATGACATGTAATCCTAATATGTTTTCTAACTTTCAGTCACACAAAGCGCCCTCTCCTGTTGTTGTAGCTGTTGGATCAACTTGTAGCATTTTTGGATCCAGAACTGTGAAACCAACATCCTCTATTACCCTATCATCTGTATTGAGTTTACCAAAGTTGACCTTTAATTTGATTTTTGTTAGCAAAGTGACTAGAGATATTAATTGTTACATTTCATTTTTTTCCAACTATTGTCTGTTTCGTGATCTTAAGACAAATTAGGTTATTGTATTTTTGTTGGAGGGAATCTAATATTATGAAGGAGTAAGAAGCAGGGTGTTGTATCACGATCCAGTGCAGAATCTGAGTATAGAGCTACGTCATAGTCTACATGTGATATTATGTGGATATATCATCTTTTATCTGAAATTGGGATGAAACATCATACCCCAACAAAACGCTGGTGTGATAATCAAGTTGCTCTTCATATTGCCTCAAATCCAGTGTATCATGAAAAAATCAAACATATTGAGATTGATTGTCATTTTATTCGTGAGAAGATTCAGCAGAACTTGATTTGCACTGGCTATATGAAGACCGGAGAACAACTAGCTGACTTATTTACAAAGTATTGCATGGAACTCGAGTTGGCTATCTTTGTAACAAGCTGGGCATGATCAATATCTATGCTCCAGCTTGAGGGGGAGTGTTACAAAATCTGTATAATAATGTACGTGGATATTATAGAGATTTGATAGATAATATAGCTGATTGCTAGGGATTTGAATATTTAGTTACCATAGTTAGCTTATTTAGTTACCTTAATTAGCTTGTCCTTTCCATGTATTTATATCATTGTTCTCTTTGAATAATAAACAAGTTATTCTCTCTATATCTTATCAATAACAATTATTAAGGGGGCATAGTGGCCTTGCGGTCATTATACACTGAGATTTAGCTTTTTATGATTTGATTAGTAAAAAAAGTTGGATTTTGTTATTTTTGCTAAATTATGTTACATCTCATCTTAAATGTTTAAACGATATGTTTCTGTGGTTGAACAGGTAATGGGATTGACCGTGATGTTGAAACTTGCATTCCAAAGCGTAGGAGTTGTGTATGGACATATTGGAACGTGTCTCTCCAAATGGAGGGCCTACGTGAAAATCACTTTGTCATTAAAAAGTAGACTTCCATTAAGGAAAATGCCTTGATACCCAAATTCCCCGGGGTATCTACCCATTTTGCATTTTTACTTGAAATCTTGGGCAGAAATGGAACAAACCCATTTTTCAGCTCAACAAATTTGTTTGTGTCAACAAAATAACCACCTTTTTTGAATTATACGGTTGGTTAGTTACCAACTCACTAATCTCTTCTTTTTGAATTGTCAACAAGAGCACGCAAATCTTGCCTATAAAAGGAGCTCTTCAGCTCCTTCATTTGGCATTAGAAAGAGAGGAAAAACAGAGAGCCACAGAGAGAAAGAGAAAAATACTGTGTATTTTTTTCTTCTGTAAGGTATATTATAGATTATAAAATAAAATAGTTTGTGAAAAAAAATAGAGTGTGTGCATAGAAAATATTTTTCCTAAAAGAAATAGTGTGAAAAAAATAGTGAGACTATTTTTGGTACTTTTTCTCTGAGAGCCTACTATTTGTAACAATAGAGGAAATT
Organism: Solanum virginianum; assembly: GCA_000787875.1. Lineage (NCBI taxonomy): Eukaryota > Viridiplantae > Streptophyta > Magnoliopsida > Solanales > Solanaceae > Solanum > Solanum virginianum. Next base: position 6,510 of record DF365187.1, read on the forward strand.
GTACACTTGTGTCTACTATTTGTAATAGTAGAAGAAATATAATAGAAATGTTGATTTATGGACGTATTACAAAAGTTTTGGATGAACCACGTTAAATTTTCTGATATCTATTTTGCTTTATTTATTTCTCATAAAATTTTATTTCTCACTCCGGTCTGCATGGGTCTCAACAGTACATGTTTTCATCCATCTTTACCAGTGGAGTAAAGCACCAAGAAGATGTACTTGGTGCTCTCTGTCTCGTCTTGTACCCGATCACCATGATCCCTGTCATTAAGTATGTCTTCATTGTTCTCCGAGCTAATGATAATGGAGATGGATGCTAATTGGAACAATGCTTGGTACTTCCATGGTTATTGGGGATGGTGTCCTCACGCCCTGTATTTCAGGCAGGTCGTTAATCTTGAAACGATATGAATTAGAACACAGCGCTAGTTTTAATGATACTAATAAGCTCTTTTCTCTTCTATTGGAGGAATCCATTATGCTGCTCCAGAATTGTACGATTGGTACAGCTGTTTATGTATGGCGTCTTTCTGTTAGTCTAAGTTGCAGACATATATGTTAAAGAAATTTAACTGCCTTAGAAATTACATTAGTGGCGTACAAAGAATTTTTCATAAGCAGTGTCAGGTTATAGTCACAATTCACTTGTAATTAGAGCTGCATCAGGGACTGTTTTGGTTTCAGGATTTAACTTCCTGTACCAACTCGATATTATTTTCAATTGGTGTTGGTCTATTGTGTGTGTGTATACGCGTGTGTACTGTTTCTTAGAAAATATTATTTTACGCACATACACAAGGTGTCTAGCGCCTTGCAATATTCAGCATCAACAATATGATCTTTTGTTAAGTGTTGGCATAAACTATGTCTCTTAGAAGCAACTTAAGTATAGTCAGACATTAATGTTCCAATGAATGTGAGAGTTAAGCATGGTAAAGACTTTTAGCTGTGGTACATGATTTCAACCATGTTTTACATGTAGTTGTGTCTTCCCCAGCCATGTTTCGGGTAGTTCTTTCAATACTAAATGATAGACGATCCACTGCTACCCTGTTTCCATGTTCGAGAGTACTCTAGGTTGGTGGAGAAACTAGTCAAACTTCTTGAGCAACTCAGATATTGAACGAGTACATTTGAAACAATTTCTTGCTTCACCTTGAGATGAGAGGGAAGGTTGATTTGACTCGAATCCTAGGGTAAAAGGTGAAATCAAGAATATTGTCAAGAATTTTCAAGATTTTTGATCTATATATATGCATTATAAACTTTCTATATGCACATTATAATTTTTTCGATGAAGGGTGTTAAACTTAATATTTTTTCGTCTATGTAGTCCCTGCTACTGCTAAGTGCAGTTCTCACGCTAACAAACTGAATACAATAGTGACGAATTCAGAATTTAGGTGCTAACTGTTGTATGAGTTTAAAGATTGAATTCTGAAATACATATCTAACAACCATATACCTATTTTCACACACAGATATTCAAAACCAATCTAGAAGCTTGATCAGATTCTCTGTTGAACCCACAAATTAAACCTGCATTTGGATACGCCATTGACTAAGCATACACACGTAGATTGTGAATTGAATCCAATATTTTTAACACAAAACATAGATATATATACATGTGAAAAACTATGAAAATCTAGCAAATAATATACAGATTTCGAACCCATGACTTCAAAAATATAATTCAGTGCAAAGAATTTTAAAAATGGAATACATCAAATTTAAATTCTGAATCTGCTTTTTTTTTCCTGCTAATTGATCACTTCAGTCAGTTTCTTTTGCAGCCCAGCTACAGGGAGACCTGATGAAATATCACTCACCTGCAAGAAAATGATTAATTTATTTGAAGAGTAAATATACACAAAAAAAAATTATTTATAAATATACACAAAAAAGATTCTTTATAAATTATAATGGTATCGTTTGTCTGTATACTTTTTGTTATTTTAGAAAACATATATATTATAATATGAAAATAAAAATTTGATTGCGCCGGAAATATTATTACAAAAAATAATTTTTATGAAGATGTGACTATAAATGAGAAAACTTGGATAAGCACCCTAAGCCAAGTGTTCATGGGGTATTCATTTTGTGCCATTTACTATAGACTAGATAAAATAATTATGAAGCATATGGAGTTGAACTCAGGACCTAGTCATTAAATTAGGACTTAAAATCACAGAAAAGATCAAAGTTGTAATCATCAAGCCAAAGCTACTTTCTTCATTAGATATAAAAAAAATTGAAGTTTAAGTTAAAAAAGAATAGTTGGAAGTAAAGTAATATATATATTTGATCATAAACTTTTCTCTTAAAATAAGCTAATGTTTTGTAAGTCTAAATTATTTCACTTAAAAGTATTGTTATGAAACATGTTTTGCCATATATGCCTGTTGGACTTTTGATTGACAGATAAAGTAATTTGGGCCAACTAATGAGTTGTATTCAATTGGAGCATTAAGCAATTGTTTACGTATAAACAGTAGAGATATTTAGCTTCAAGGTAAGAGTAACTTGAAGGGGACACAACAATCTATCCAAGTAGTGGCGGGGCTAAAATTTTTAACAAGACGTGTCAAATAAAAAAAAATATATATATATATATAGAACACATGACCTCAATCATAATAAACTAATCACTTAGGTGAAAAATCAGGCATAACCCAATTACCCCCCCTCCCCACCGCTCAACCTCAATTGTAATGCCCGGTAAAATTATCAAAATACCCCTAAAATGAAATTATGTGTACAACTCATCTTCCCTAGTTTTGATGGAATATCAGAGATCAAATTTGCGATCAGCACGAAAAATTGAGTGAGAAAATGATCTCGGCCGGATTTTAGAGCAATCGAGTCAAAAGATAATTTTTCATAATTAATTCCCAAATAGTGTCGGTGTGCGCCCAAGGCGCGACGCGCCAGAGACGCGGACCAACACTTATGATTTTTTTTAATTTTTCGACGGAAAACTTTGGGAAAGAAATATGTATGTCCGCGCCCAATCCGCTTCGCGGACTGAGCAATTTCAGGATGAACTTTTTCTTTTTAAATTGAGGGGCATTCTGGTCAATTTTCAACCCCTCATAAACTCAAAACACAATTAAATTGGGTCATGTTAATGCATAAATAGAGTCTAAAACTCCATTCTAAGTCCTTTTGTAAACACTTAAAGGACTAGGACTTGAGAGAGGAGATGAAGAAAGCGTAGATTGAAAAATTCAAGGAGAATTCTTGACGATTGATTGGAAAGCTTTATCCCAGGTATATAAGGCTAAACTAAAAACATGAGATTGCTCTGTCATGTGCCCCCTAGATGGTCATAGATGAGTTGAGAGTCAATGAGTCTATATATATGATTTTTGAATATTTTTTTTAAGATTTTCTTTAAAATTGTATTACTTACATGTATTTTCATATCTTGATGATCAATATAAAGTTATTTTCTTGAATTGAATACTTTTTAGGAAATATTGTATAATCCTACATGGTTATTTTGAAAATATGTATGAATGAACCTAGGGATTGAATCTAGAGCCTTGATTGAGAATGTTGATTGTGATCGTGATGTGAGAATGATGAGATGATGAGTTGATAGAGTTTGATAGTCTTATGAGTCTCCATAAATGAACTCTAACGATTTTTATATTCAATTTTTCCCTAACGATTGTCCTAAGCCTTGAGCTATTGATTGAAATGTTAATTGATGAGATGATGAGAGTCTCTACGAGACTGATTGAATGATGGTTGTCTCTGCGAGGCTGATTGAGATGATTGATTGGATTGATTGTCTTATGAGTATTAAGTCATAGGAGGAGTATCGAGCACCGAAAGAGTAAGAGTTAATCCAACTTGCACTCGTCAAACTATGCAGCCAAACGTATGTGAGAATTTGAACCATCGTGTTACATTGTGGTTCCCTTTTGATAGAGTCGCTGAAATAATAGAGGACTTGTTTGATTGGTTGGTGGTCCCTAGTGAATTTGACTCATTCCCTACTTGGCAAGTATGGAATGGTTGTGGCAACATCAACGAAATTGTTGTACAATCACTGGCTCATAAGTGATTGTTGTCAGATAAGAAAAACTCCTAGAAAGCTCCCAAACTGAGTAGTCTGAGGTGAGATGAGATAAGATGAGATGAGATGAGTCTAATTTGATTGATGAGGTTTGATAGGTTGATGAATCACTTGTCTATTCTTTATTCTTGCTTTAGATAGACATTTGACATGTTGATTGTTCACTATTTCGAGTTGATTGTTATTTCTATATTATTCTACTTGTTTAAGTTTCATTCAGCTATTTTATATATCATATATTTCACGTACTGACGTCATTCGGCGCTGCATCATTTTATGATGTAGATTTAAGGGATAGAGATCATCAGCAGACGCATCGTTGAGAATCTTGGACGTTCAGCGGATTGGTGAGCCTCCCCTACTTCGGAGGATTTATATGTTGTTTTCATCTTGCTTTAGAGTTAGCCATTTATTAGCTTTATTTTGATTGAGGAAGTCATGGGTCTGTCATTGGCACTACTTGATAGTGATAGAAGCTTCATAGACTAGAGTCAATTGTTGATTGACAAAATTGTGAGCTAGTTCTTTTTACTAGCCTTTTATTATATTATTATTATTTTGAGACTAGATGATAGATGTGCCCACTTACATTCTTTATGTCTTCCATTGATTTGTAGAATTTATTGATTGAATGATTGTGATGAGGCAAGTGGTTTGCTTGGGGACTAACAATAGTCTCTGGGTGTCGGCCACGTCTTAGGTACCCTCCTGAGGCGTGGCACTTATGTTATTAGGACATGCATAATATTAATTTTCTTTTCTTTTTTTCATGTTTTTTTTATTGGACACAAAATTTATGAATGTAATTTTTTTGAAAAATTAATATTCTTGTCACATTAAGCAAAAATTGTTATAAATACCAAAAATATCTTTTGAATATTGTCATTTTAAATATCTCAATTGTCATGCCATTTCTACACGTTCCAATTTTGGTTATGCACAAGTAAACACTTAAATTTGTATAAAATTGAATATGTGATACACATCTATATGTCATGATACATATAGGATGCCACGTAAGACATAAAATTGCTATATATATATATATATTTATATAGGATAAATGTGTCTATTTATTCAATTCTGAACAAGTTTAAGTGCCTATTAATTATGCGCACCCAAAGTTAGAAAGCATAATGATCAGTTTAGATTAAGTTATTCAGTGAAATTTCACAAGTGGGGTTTGGGGAGGGTAAAATGTATACAGACCTTACCACTACCTCATAAAGATAGAGAGACTATTTTTGAAAAATCGTTAGCTCAAAAATATCAGACCCCAAAAGCAGACGTTTATGAATTATGTATTAAATTTCTTACCTGACATTGGATCCTGATCAATGTCCATTCATCTAGTTTGGAATGATCACAGCTAACCACATTTAATCCTTCTTCAAATAGCCATCTCAGCACTTTGGACAAAGAAAATATTTCCTCTTTGTGGCTATTATTGACATTAATCAAAATCTCCATACCATCTTCACATTTATTCACTGTGACACAATTATTATTTTGCTGCAAAGTAATAATTTTTGAGCTTTTTTTTTTATCATCCAATGATATAATATTCTTGATATTTTTTCTTGTATTATCCAACTCTTGTATGTTCTTCTGAAGATACTTTATATAATTCACAGCTGCATGCATATAATCTGATGTTGAACGTTTACCCTATATTTACAACAAAAATTCACATTATATTATAACCGAATTATAAAAATGTTTAAGATCTGTGTATGAATGAGGTAAAAAATATTTATACAATCAAGTCATTTAGAAGATAATTACAAATAATTTTAGTAGTAAGCATTGATAAAAATGATAATAACACGTATAACAAGTTAAATTATACTAATAATTATGTAAAAAGTTATTTATATTATCAGTGCAAAAGTTCTTTTATTTCTTCAACTCAATTAAATCTTTCCAAAACTACATATAGAAAATGAAAGTATGTCCACTATTTCAAGAATAAATCGACTTTTACTTGGCGGTTTTAATATATATATCAAGAAAAGTAATTATTTTTTTTCTTATTTTACCTCAACACTAATTACTCATTTTTTCTAAAATCATTTCTCAAGACCAAAGAGTATACATCAATTTATATGATTCTCGTCATAACATAATTATGTTAATCATTATTTCTTAAAAAAATATAAAATCTAAAGTGGACAAGTAAAAGTGAACAAATCGAGAGAGTTTAATTATACTCGCCTTGATGAACTCAATGGAAATTAGAGATCTCAGAGAAGTAACAAGATTTTTCATTTCTTGCCTTCTATTCTTTTCAATATTTCTATGAACAGCTTTCTTGAGCTTATTTGATTCATCATTTCTTAACCCCTCCTTAGTATTATCAAGAATAGTACTTCTAGTACGGACGAAAGACTTATATAGCCGATCACAACTTCTTTGAGATTGCCCAGGTACAATAATTGAAGTACTTCTTATATCGACTGAAGATTTATATAGACAATCATTATTTGTTTGGAACTGAGACGCAACAATTGAAGTACTTGTGCTGTTTGTTGAAGATGTACATATCCAATCACAATTTGTTTGGAATCGAGGTGCAATAATTGAAGTACTTGTACTGACTTCTGAAGATTTATATACCTGATCACAACTTGTTTGAAATTGAGTCGTAATAACTGAGGATCCACCATGATCCACTATGAGATCTTGAGAAAATCCATTTAATTGGAAATTAGGAATCTGAAGTAGGTGATGATGATGATCCACGCAATCTTCACTAATATTTTGTTTGTTATTAGTGAAGATCTCCCAAAGATAATTATTGTCCATTGAACTAATTAAGCTCTCTCTAATGGATTGTGATCTTCTTTTTGGTATTTTAATTGAAAGATGCTAAAGAAGAAGATACGTTAGTTAGGGTTTTGAGATCTTCATAATATCTTCATAAACAAGAAGATAATAATACACTAATTGTTTATTGGATTTTTTTAATTAGTGGCTACTATTCATATCTACGCTTCTAACTAGTCCCACCATTTGCTTTCACACTATCCTTTTAATTTATTTAGCTCAACTTTTTTAATAGTTCATAAATGTTGACAGCATTGACGGAGTCAGGGGTTTGACTTCTATTATATATACGTAAAAAATTATTTTAATTATGTAGAAATAATATTCCCTCCATTCATCTTTACTTGTTCACTGTACTATTTTGAAATGTTCAATAACACTTATCTACTTTATAAAATCAAGAGATAATTTTACACTAAGTTCCTAATTTACCTTTGTCATTAATTATATTCATTTCTCTATTATATTTTTCAAGACATTATATTAATTATATTTAAAAGATAATTTGGTAAAATTACCTTATCATTTACTACTTTTTAATCCTTGTGCCAATTCAATAAAGAACAAAGAAAGATTGACAAATAAAGTATAATTTATTTACCAAAAAGAGTTCGAATCAACCCCTAATCAAATGATCAGTCCTCCCCTGATTGACAGAGCGTAAAACTTTTTCTTATATTATCGGATTATCTAAAACATGCTACATGTTAGTTGTTCATAAAGTTGAATTAATAACCTGAAAAATAAATCAAATTATCTGCTCAACAAAATAAAAATATAATGTTAGTGCGAAAATTTGATATACTTATAAAGGTCTATCGAGCTCCAAGACCTAGCCGGTCCAAGCCCCTCCAATTGGGTCGGTCCAAGGCCAGGCTTTTACCGGGTTCAACGAGCCGGATCCAGATTGATCCGAGCCAGTTGACAAGCTTAATTGTGAGTCTATTTCTTAGAGTTTGTTTAGATTAATTTTTAACTTATGATTTATAAGCAAAAAATCATAAATTAGGACTTTTAACTTATGATTCATAGCTTATTTTTATTATTTTATCTTAAAATAAGTATTTATAAATATTTTTTTAATTTATTTAAATACTTATGAATAACTTAAAACTTATTTTGATTTGAAAGCACATGAATAAGTTAATTCAAACGAACATTATTTTATTTGGTTATGTATTAGTCATTTGCACCTTAATTAGAATAAGCTTCCTTGTGGTCGAAGATTCTTAATTTATTTTATGACTATTGTGCTTAGGTAAGCCTGTCAGATGTTTTATCGATTATTTTCTATTTTCATCAATAAAAATATTTAAGTAATTGTGCTTGGTACTTTTCTTAGTCAACAAGATTGATATAAAATACTCATTTAATAAAGTTGCATTTTTTTTTCTTTCAGAAACCTATAACTTTTTTTTTCTCAAGTAGGAAAAAATATACTAAAAGATAATTAATTTAAATTGTGAAATAAGTTACTTATAATATAGCAAGGTGAGGTACAAAAGAGTTATGACTGTTTTTTATGTCTTTTTTTTCCTTTACATATCACATCTAATCAAATATAATTCAAGAAAAGAAAATTTATAAAATATTTTCAAGTGTTTTCGAGAAGACAACATTGCATGTGTATTAATTATTTTATCATGCCACTAATATTTGGGACAATTATTAGTTTATTATAGGATATAGGATGAGATTCAATTACCTGGAATTTGATAACCTTTTCAGACATTTTGTTCCAATTCATGGAGTCAATTTATAAAATGGTGGGTCAACATTATCTTATATTTGTCCCTAATTAATGCATTACAATATTTTCCTACAATTGTTTTTACAACAATAATTGAGTGGTAGAAAGGTTGGGTATAGTAAAAATAGATGAAAATTGAAGAAAATACGAAACAAGGGCATATGGAGCATTCTGTATGCTTTATGAAAAGCATTTTTTTTTCTTATTGATGGTGAAATTATGTATTTAAATAAGCAAATACTGTTACTTGTTAAAAGGATTGAAAAGAGATCCTCTTGTGCCGTCGTCGTTATAATTATTTGGCTTCAAGAAAGATTGAGAGATTATTTTTGAATTATTTTTTAAAAAATATTTAATTAATGAACTATTAAATATTTAGTTATTACATTAGCCAATCAAAACACAGTCATCAAAGTTACAAATTTCAGAAACAATACTTTGTTGCTATAAATACTTGTGATTCCTTAGACTTTTCACTATGAAAATTTTTGAACTTATTCTTCTTCTGGACAAATAAATTTAGTGTATTTTGTTTCTGTCGAGTGATTCATTGATACCATTATTTTTAGCATCGATACACAGGGCGAATTTAAAAAGCATTAAGGTATGATGTGACACTGCTTTGTCAGAAAATTTTGCTAAATATATGTATAGTCATCAAAAGAAAAAACAGTTATAAGAATATTATGTAATATAAGGTGATACTTTCTAAATCAAAGTTGTTTGTAATTCAATTGGTTTGGTAGTATGAATTCATATATTAGGTTGTGAGATCCAAACCCTCCCAACCTTTTTTTATATGTTTTTTTTTCCATTGATATCTATTTTTTTTTAAAAAAATTCATTGCTCTTTTATGGTTTTCTCCATTGACCTTCATTTTGATATATATTTTTTTTATGTTTTTTCCATTGTTCTTCTATCAGTTCTTTATGATCATTTGGTGAGTTTGAATAAAAAAATATTTAGTACTATTATTTTAATGAGGTTATTTTGAATACATTTTAGGAAAAAAATTAAACTAATTGAGAAAAATTTTACACACACAAAGGTTAGTGTCACGATTCAAGCCTAAGACCTAGTCGTAAAACGGCGAATAAGGAACTCAAAGGCATGTCATCCCAGCCTCTTAGCATATATCAAGCATTTCATAGGAGTTGAGTATAATTAAAGACGGAATTTAAATAGGAAAAAACGGGACTAAGGGAGATCAAGTCATAAAAACTAAGGTCAAATATAAATTTCCATATAGTTGTCCAACAATACCTTCTAATAAAAGATTTGATGGGAGCTAAGATATGTTCCTAGCTTACCCTCAACTAAAAGCAGCAAAAAGGAAATACAATTAGATAATCAAAATGTCTTAGTACATCAAGATTGAAAGAAAATAGGATGTTGTCCTTTAATTAGAGGACTCACCAACACTAGTCTTCAACAATCCAAAGCTAGCCACGTGGAGGAGAAGCATCGATCCCTACATGGTTAGATCATGTAGAAAAAAATATGCATTAATACTTTGTATGAACTAAGTATATAGGTATGCAATACATGACATGATAACAATGATGCAATGATCCATGTTTGACCACATGCTAGGTTGATACATTTTAAGGCATGTACAAGGTTAATATTATTTCAACATTATAATGCAACTTTAGAAAGAATTAATATGATATATGAACCTAAGCATAGCAAGAAAATCTTATAAGCTTGTAAAGTACATGAGTTATAGCGAATAAATCATATACCATAAAAAGGAACGTCTTTGATCTTAATAAGAGGGAACCATCATAAATCATATTAAGGGGGCACTTTGGAACATTAAGAGAACATAAATATGTGTGAGGGTTATTGTTAACTAACATAAATCATATGAGTTATAATATGAAATTCTGATGTTGCCCTACATTGGAGAAAAGGAGGAGACTACTTGCTAAGATAGACTTCATTATGCCTAAGTGGATCCACTAAGCTACTTAAGCGACCAAGCGTCTACTAACGGATGACCCTTCTAAGGAATCAAGCCTTTAATAATGGGAGATCCTTGTTTCTACAGTGGCACGTAGTTATGGAACAATGGGATCCTACTAACAGTCTCATTCCTCTGCCAATCAGGAACCTCAGGCTTCCTATATCTCAAAGTCCACTCAGTGCTAAGTAAAACTCTTAACAGAAGCAGAAATCACAAGTCATAAAAGAACATCAATCAGGGAGAAATTTCTACTAATCCGTCAATCATCTATCAACATAATTGTAGAATAACTCCTTAACTTCTGCAATGTGAGAATTGATCTTTTACAGTGAATGTGAGAATTGACCTTTCATCATTACACATTCATTCTTTGAATGAGAAAACTCACAAAAATTCATTTTTGCCTTAGATTTAATCAGAAAAGCTCATCATAGGATTATCATGGCATAATATAATTTTACAATGAGTTGCCTTAAAATCATGAAATTTAGAAAGATTCATTCTTACCCAAGAGAATTGACAATGATTGAGCTATAATTAGATGACCCATAACCAATGAGTGAATTAGAACTTTGAAACTTACCCAATACATAAACCTAGATGCTCATTCATGAAATTCATACCATAAGAACTTAAATCGGCCAAAATATTTAGGAAAGACATGAATCTGGATCACCTAAGAAATCCACATTCATTTTCGTTAAACCCTAGATTATCATATTAGGGGTTTTATTCAATAATCACAAAAATGTGTAAATAATGGCTATTCATACATAATAAGACTAATAATCATAATATAGTACTATGTTGATGCATTTTGAGTGGAATCACAAAACTTTAAAATACACACTCCCATTTAAAGAAGAAGAGTGGTCATGCTTTGGGCTATATGGGCGAAGACATCATATGAACGAAACGACCTATGACAAAAACTCAAACTTAATATGGGACATATTTGGAGTAAAATCGATGAGATATTGAGCTTATGTTAGAATGAAATATTGAAAATACCCTTTATTAATAAATTGGCCAGACAAAACCAGAAATGCTCGTTTACGGACCATAAATCAAAATACGATCCGTACTTTGGGTCTCGTAAACTCAGGTCCAATTTTCTCCTTTCTACTCTTCATTCTACGGACACCTTCTATGGTCCATAAATCAGACCACAGGCTCGTCCTTTTGTTTCGAAACCAAGATCTAGCACCCAAATTCCAATCACCTCAGACCCTAATCATGAATAACTTCTCGATCAGTAGACCAAATAACGAGTTGTAAAATCGCTCATAATTATGTCCCACACTTAAAAAAATTTCACCTTCTCAAAACTCAAACACCAGAACTCAACCACGACCTGTAAGCCCCTTTGTGTGGTGACAGATTTTTCAACTTCAATACCTTGAGCCTTAACTGATGATTACGATCCATAGTTTCATCTACAGGTCATACATATCCCTCCTTGATTACTTCTACACTTGGGAAAAAATCTTTAATTTCACTACCTATCTAAGACCACATTGTACGATCCGTAAAAAGTATCTCGTCCTGTCAAACTAAATCACACCTTTCTCGGAACCTCGTCCACGAGAACAATCCACGACTCATCGATCCATCCATGGTCCATAAAGACCCCTTTCATATTCCAACTTCCCCACTTCAGAATTTTCCACCTCTACTCCTCACCCACGAGGCCTATAATCACCACTCGTAAATAGGGCTCGTGGTTCCCATCCAAACCCAATTTTTTTAACTTTTTGCCTTTGGTCCAAACTTCTCTAGGCATTACAGTTAGAATGAACATTAGTATCTACTAAAAAGAGCATTTGGTAATTATTAAGCTAATTGATAAACTAATACAAATCAATATTAATAATCTCATAATTTTAAGTAGTGAATAATATAATAAAAATTATTATATTAAGCCTGTTGATAGGCAAATAAAAAGTAATATTAATAATCTAATAATTTTAAATAGTCAATAATATAATTAAAAAAGAATAATAAAATTATTTGATAACACACCATTTTGTTGTCTCTTTTTATATAAAATTAGTTGGGGAAGGGGTGGGAGGGGGAGACAGCATGCTTTATTTAGGAACAATATGATAATTATAAATTTTATACAATAATATAATTTAAAATCTAGGAATAAAATATCACAATTTAAATTAATTAGATAATATTATTCGCACAAATACAATATACTGATTTGTCATATATTTGTGCACAGAAAGCTAAATCAATATGATCTTTTTTTCTGAATATTTCAATTTTTGTATTTATATTGTTTATCTTTGCATATTGAAAAAGTGTTGTTCATTGTGACAACAATTTCAACATTAATCTCATCAATAAGAAGAGAGTTACCGTCCGATTTTGTTTAGTTGTAGTTGCGAGATTAGTTTCTTAAAAGTTTATAATACTTAGAGATAAACTTTTATAAAGATAGTATAACATTTGTGAAGCCCGAATTAGCATTCATATAACTCAATCAAAAATGATCTGAAGCAACGAAAGGTATTGAATTTAATTTGCTTTGGATAGACTACAAAAACTCAAGAACTATCACAATTTCTTAAATCTCAATAAATCTTGATTATATCAGTTCATCCCAAAGCATTGAAAAAACTAAACAAACACTTAATCTTTTTTTCTCTATTGAACTCAATACTTATTACGCCGATACTTGTTGCTCTTCTTTACTCTCAAGAATCTCAACGGCAAAGAGAAGAAGAGTATCACTTGCTAATTAAAATCCAATTGAAATTAAAGGAAAATAAGAGTTTATCACCGAAAGCTTCAATTTTTTTGTCGATTTTAATGAAGTGGTTATATATATGCAGCATAGGTGAATAAACTATATATTTAGACCTTTTGAAATAATCTAAGAGCATTTTTGGTAACCAAATAACAGATAATGTCAAAATATATTGGCACATATTTGTTACTAATATATTTAAGTAATCATTTTTGGCGAGTGAAATTATATTAAAAGAATATTTAGTTATATTTATTATTAAAAGTTATATTATTATTAAAATAAATTTGACAAGAAAAAATAAAATATTTTCTAACATCAAGTAATCCTAAATAAATAAAATTATAAAATCTATTTATTATTAACATATGTTGTGAAATGTACCAAGTTGCTAACACATACCATTTACGTGTGAGATGGAGAAAGTAGCATAGTTTTCGTCCATAAAAATTAAAACATTATTTCAGTCAATAGTGGAATTTAATTTGTAAGATAACATAATTTAAAATCTAGGAATAAAATATCACAATCTAAATTAATTAGAAATAATATTATTCGCCAAATAGATTTACTAATTTGTTATATATTTGTGCACAAATAACTAAATTAATATAATCTTTTTGTTCAAATATTTCAATTTTTGCATTTATATTGTTTATCTTTGCATATTAAAAAAGTGTTACTCATTGTGACGTAATTGCGAGATTAGTTTCTTAAAAGTTTATAATATATAGAGATAAAACTTTTATGAAGATAGTATAACATTTGCAAATAGTAAATTGATATCCAATTTTTTCTGGAGCCCAAATTAGCATCCACATGAGAGTTAACTATTTCTTAATACTTTCTCTCTATTTTTTTTAACGATTATTAATTTTTTTAAGTGAATATTGAATCATTAAATTTTAGAGATAAGTTTCAAAAAATTATTCTCTTTTTTTTTTTTTTAATTTCATACCTAAACTATTGGAAGTGTAGGCTTCATACCTAAATTATCACTTAATAGATTGAGAAACACACCTCTATTTTTTATTCTACTCTCACCATGGTGTGTGTACTACACTCTCTATTGTATTTTTTTAAAATGTCACATCACACTTTACATGGACAAAACATTCCACCTTGGCAAAAAAAATGTATAGTATTAGTTAAAATTAAATATTAAAGCATCATTATTTTTAAAAAAATTATAAAATAAAATATAAAATATTTTTCTTACCCCACCCCACCAGTTCCTCTCACCATAACACCCCTACCCCCGAACAAAAATTGTAATTTTTTTAATTTTTTTAAATTCTTACAAAAATAATAATATTGAACTTTTTAAAAATATTTTATAAAAGACAACAACAACAACATACCCAGTAAAATCCCACAAGTGGGGTCTGGAAAGGGTAGAATGTAAGCAGACCTTATCACTACCTCATAGAAATAGAGAGGTTGTTTCCTGGGAACCTTCATCTCAAAACCCATAAGCAGAAAGGACTAAATATGACAAAAGAAAAGGGAAGAGAACACAAAGATTGACTAGTGATGAATATCACATGGCAATATGTAAATACGATACAACTAACACATATTTTATAAAAGAGATTCAACAAAATAAAAGGGCGGGGATTGTTGAGGGTGGGTGGGGGGAACCTGGGGGTATGGGCAGTGGAGTAGGTGAAAAAAATATTTCAAATTTTTATTTTAAAAAAAAAATTTGGAAGAATATTATACTTTAATCTTTTACTTTTAACTAACTGACATTAATATTTTATTTAATTTTTGTCAATCTGGCATGCCATGTCGCAATATTTTCTCCAATAAAAGAGAGAGTGTATTACACAAACCATAGTTGTCAAACTAATAAGTGAGAGTTTACGTATGAAATTTAGACTCCCGATAGTTTAGGTAATAAACTCAAAAAAAAAAGATAATTTAGGTGTGTTTTTTATACTTATCAAGTGACTGATATTTCATCAGGTCTCCCTATAGCTGGGCTGCACAAGAAACTGTCTGAAGTGATCAATAAGCACAAAAAAAAAAAAAAAAAAAAAAAAAAAAGCAGATTCAAAATTTAAATTTGGTACGTTCTATTTTTAAAATTCTTTGCGCTGAATTAGCTATATTTTTTTAAGTCATGGGTTCAAAATCTGTATATTATTTGATAGATTTTCATAGTTTTTCACATGTATATTTTTTCACATGTATATATATCTATGCTTCATGTTAAAAATATTGGATTCAATTCACAATCTACGTGTGTATGTTTAGTCGATGGCGTATCCAAATGCAGGTTTAATTTGTGGGTTCAACAGAGAATCTAATCAAGCTTCTAGATTAGTTTTGAATATCTCTGTGTGAAAATAAGTATATGGTCCTTAGATATGTATTTTAGAATTCGATCTTTGAACTCATAAATCAACAGTAGCACCTAAATTCTGAATTCGTCACTATCGTATTCAGTTTGTTAGTGTAAGGACTGCACTTAGCAGTAGCGGGACTACATGACGAAAAAGTATTAAGTTTAACACCCTTTATCGAAAAATCATAATGTGCATATAGAAAGTTTATAATGCATATATAAAGATTAAACATCTTGAAAATTCGTGACAATATTCTTGATATCACCTTGTACCCTTAGGGCTCGTTTGGTACGAGATATAAGGGATGAATTGAGATTAATTTTAGGATAAGTTTATACCATGTATAGTTGGAACAAAATAGAAGGTAACTTATCTTGGGATTATTATGTTATTTTTATTAGTATGGTCCTATTGTAATTGTCCTTCTACCCAAAAAAGCTTCTAGGTGCATAACCACCCTGTGAAATGACACAAAACATGTCTTAGATACTTTTTCTGAATTCTATGTTGCTCCGACTCTCCCCACAAATGTTGTAGTATGATCTTGTTTGATCCTGTGAAATTGCACTACTTTTGGAGGACCCAACATGTACCTATTGACGTTTTTGAAAAGTCTAAGCAACAGAAGATATGATATCTCAATTCATATTAAGATTGGTTCTAATCCAAGAGTTGCAAACATTGTTCAATTCACACACACAAACATAAAAAAATCAGCCAACTTAACAGTTTTTGGCAAATGGGAAGGTCCATCTGGAATTGCATGTACAGTCTTGATTGTGCCTACATTGATGAACAATGAAAAACTTTCCCATCGCATCATTAACTGATCTACGATTCAAGCTCAAGTCTAGGATTCGAGTCAAATCAACCTTCCCTCTCATCTCAGGGTGAAGCAAGAAATTGTTTCAAATGTACTTCCTTGTTCAATATCTCGATTGCTCAAGAAGTTTGACCAATTTCTCCTCCTTGTGTGTGCGTAAATAATATTTTCTAAGAAACAGTACACACACGTATACACACACAATAGACCAACGCCAATTGAAAATAATATCAAGTTGGTACAAGAAGTTAAATCCTGAAACCAAAACAGTCCCTGATGCAGCTCTGCTTACAAGTGGAATTGTGACTATAAGCTGACACTGCTTATGAAAAAAAATTCTTTGTACTCCACTAATGTTATTTCTAAGGCAGTTAAATATATGTCTGCACCTTAGACTAACAGAAAGACGTGATACATAAACCAGCTATACCAATTGTACAACTTCTAGGATTAAGTATCAGACACTATACAGGAACCAACTAGTTGCAACAACTACCTAATCACAATTTCTAGTATTAGAGGCAACTCTGTAGTTGAAACATAAAGTTATCATAATAGCTGCTCAAACATTTATCAATTTTAACCCCCAAAAGAATCAAGTTTCTTCTTCACTGATTCAATCAACTAGCACAATAAGCAACTATATTGAGTACCATTACTTCAATAAATTTCAAATTACTTGCAACAAAGTGACAAATTTTGGAAGGGCGTTCATCTGACCATATTGTAGCTCCCACCTCGGCATTGGGGCCTGACTAATCAGGGGCCAAATTACTGAAGAGAAATTAGAACATCCACACTAAAAAAGACAAACACTGTGAAGATAGAATTTCTTAAACTATTTATTTTTAGATTGAATATCATATATATACTGATAAACGCTTACAAATTAGTATATGTTGAAGGATGAAGGACATCTATTACTAATTCAAGTAGTTAGTTAAAACTGCTAGTAGTTAGTTAACAGGCAGTTAACTAACTCAACTATATATATAAACAAAGAGAGCTTGTATTCTTTACACATGAAAAAGATTACTGAATATAATCATTCTTTCCTCTCTATTCTTCTTCTTCTTCCTAATCTGATCTCTTGAATCTGTTATTGAGTTCATCAAGAACTTCTCATTGTATTGAATTAGAACATAGTATCAGAGCCACACAGTCTAAGAAAGTAGATTTTGAACACTGTCTTGAGTATTAAATCTTCAAAGTCTATAATGGCAGATGGAATTTCCAATTCTGGCAATGGAATGACCAATTCATATGGCAATGTTGCTAGTAATATGCAAGGATTGGGGATTGACTACAATCACCCATTGTTTCTATTTCCTACTGATCAAAGTGGCATACAAATTGTGTCATTTCACTAATAGGAATTGAGAACTTCTTAATTTGGTTTTGTTCAATGAGGATTGCCTTGTTGGGTAGAAACAAGATAGGGCTGGTCGATGGGTCTTGTCCCAAATATGCATTTCCTGAATCCATGGGAAGATATTGGGAGAGAGTAAATGTTGTTGTATTGTCCTGGATTATGAATTCTGTAGAAAAGGGACTACTAGGAGGAATTATGTATGCTTCTACAGCACAAGCAATGTGGGAAGATCTCCTTGAGAGGTTTAATAAAGTGGATGGGTCCAGGATCTTCAATCTGCACAAAAAAATTACAACTCTATCTTAAGGTACTTCTTCTGTATCCAGTTATTTCTGTAGATTGAAAAACCTCTAGGAAGAGTTGAAACCTTGATTCCGTTACCTAGCTGTAATTGTCCTAAGTCTAAAGAGTATATGATTCACCTGCAAAAATTGAAGTTGTTTAAATTTCTCATGGGTTTGAATGAATTTTACAATTAAGCTAGAGGGCAGATTCTGTTGATGTCTCCTATTCCATCGATTAATCAAGCATATGCTATGATGTTAAGTGATGAAAGTCAGAAGTCTACTGTAATGAGTTCAGGAATACTAGGTGCTAATCTTGGTGGCCTCGGAGGTATGGATGTTGCTATTCATACAAGGAATGTAGGGACTTATCCTGGGTGAATTCTACCAATGCTGGGACTTCTAGATTCAAGAAAAACTTCAATCTACAGTGTGATTTCTACAAGATGAAAGGTCCTGTCAAAGACAATTGCTATAAGTTGATTGGATATCCTCAAGATAGAGTCAAGAGAAAAGCTATAACTCAAATCGAAAATACAGTCAGAACAATCAAAATACCGTTGTATACAGTGTATTCGCTGATGAAATAGGACAAGTTGAAAGTCAAGAATTAGGACAAAGTCAGTACAATCAAAAAGGTAAACAAGTTCAAAATGCAAATGTAGAACTAACAATGCAGGGTGGAGCCTATCCATTCACTAAAGATCAATATGAAGAGATTCTCAACCTGTTGAAAACCAAGTCTGACACTGTTTTATCAGCTGCAGCAACAGGTATGAGTACAACTTTGTTAGCCTCTAACAATAATTCTGATTAGATCATAGATACTGGTGCTACAAACCATATGGTATCTAACAAAATTATGTTAGATCCTGTCACTACGCGAGAAGTGAAAAATCCAAGGAAAGTGTTTTTACCTAATGGAGAAGTGTCCCTAGTAATACATGTTGGGTCAAGTGCTATTTCTGATAGAAATACTATTAGTAATATGTTACATCTTCCTCAGTTTTATTTTAACCTCATGTCAGTTTCCAAGGTGACTGGAGAATTGAACTGCTCAGTTTGATTTTTTCCCTCGTTTCTGTCTATTTCAGGACCTCTACAATAGGAAGATCAAGGAGATTGGTAAGGAGAAAGGGGGACTCTACATACTGGTAAATCAGACATATCAATTCTGCAAGAAGATAGCACTAAACTCAATAGTGAGGAAAACTATTTCTACTAAAGACACTCAGTTGTGGCATAGAAGGCTGGAACATGTGTCCACTAGTGTATTAAATAAAGTGTTGTCCACAGATATAGGTAGTGTAGCAGACACCTTGAAGAAATGTGTTGTTTGTCCTTGTGCTAAACAGACCAAACAAGTTTTCCCAAGTAATAGTATCAGTACTAACTCTGCTTTTGATTTAGTTCACATGGACATATGGGGTTCTTATAAAGTGCCTACTTTTGATGAAAACAAATATTTCTTAACAGTTGTGGATGACTTCACTAGAATGACTTGGGTGTTTTTACTCAAATTAAAGTCTGATGTGTGTGTAGTTTTGTCACAGTTCATTACTTATGTTCAAACTCAATTTGATAAGACTATTAAAGTCTTAAGAACAGATAATGGAACTGAGTTCATGAACTCAGTATGTGAAGATTTATGCAAAAATATAGGTATAATACATCAGACAAGCTATCCATATACCTCTCAGCAAAATGGAGTTGCTAAGAGGAAACACAGACAAATCTTGGAAGTAACTAAAGCTATCAGAATTCAAGGAAAAATCCGTATAAGATTTTGGGGTATGTGTTCAAATAGCAGTGTACTTAATAAACAGGATACCTAGCACTGGAATACACAACTCAACTCCCTTTGAGAGATTATATAACAAGAAACCTTTGTTGTCTCACTTGAGAATTATAGGTTGTTTAATCTTAGCCAAAAAGCTACAAGAACAAGACAAACTTCAATCCAGATCCATAGTTTCAGTGTTGTTGGGATATTTTGCTACTAAAAAAGGGTACATACTGTATGTTGTTCATGAAAAGAAAATATTTGTAAGTAGAGATGTTGATTCAGGGAAAATATGTTTCCTTTTGATCAGATTACTCACTAAAAGGAAGTGATATTTTTTATAGTGCCTTCTGAACCCTACCTATATAGTATGCCCAATGAAACTGTACATATGGGCAGACATACTCAACCTAGTTTGGTTGAGGAACAG
>DF365186.1:5870-26956 GCA_000787875.1 Solanum virginianum
TAATTCATTATATTACATATAGAAAGGACATAGATATAGTTGGTTCTCCCGGGCCTTATCGGCAACGGGTTCCAGTCCGCCTTAACAGGATTTGGGGCGTGACAAAATCTACAAGCATCAAACCAAGAACACACCCACCCATATGTTTAGCACACAACAACAAATACCCATGATAGTTTCAATATAGAATCACCCCATCTAAAAGGATTTATAATGGAATAACCTAAGTTTCTGTCCGTTCCTATATGATTCTCACCAAATCATGCTCCTATGTCATGAATCACCATTTCACAATCATAAACTTTTCAATATCATTAAATCAAACATGGTTGACAATTTCATAGTCACAATAACTAACAATCTCAAGGCTATAACACCCAATTCCGGACATAAATAATCAATTCAATTAGGGATAACTATAATTTCACATTCACAATTCACATTCAACAAGAATTTCATGAGTAAACATTATACCCATCATAATCATCAACTCAATCAAGTACTAACAAGGCAAATTGATGATGAAAATTAAATCAAGAACTTACCATAAGTGAAGACTAATTTGAAGAACAAAAAGAGAGAAGATGATCGAACATAAAACTCTAGGTGCCGAATATCTCATCGGAAAATAGGTCATAGCCGCCGAAATTTGATCAAAAATTTAAGGGGAAGGGGCAAATTTGGGAATTTTTGGTCAATTAGGTCAAAAGTGGAGTCAAAATAATTTGACCACTCTTTTATACCTTTATCAGATCAAATGTTAAAATTACTGGGCTTGGGTCTATGAGACCCTGATTAAGAGTCGTAGATGGATGTACTACTCATAAATAATGATTTCGTAGAACCCTCAACATTTAGCAAAATTTTAGAATCTTAAGATCTACGAACCCCATTCACAACTCGTAGATTGAACTAATAGTCGTATAGTTGGCTCGTGCATTGGGGTGCATAATTATCCTGCTCATTGGAAATCTCTACGAGATGGGTTATGAGTCGTAAAGTGCAATACAACAGGTAACCCTAATCGTAGAAACTGAACATGATGCTTTTCTCGGCCAACTTGCTGACATAGTTCTGTACATGTATACTCTTCATGAAATACATAATTACCCAAAATGCAACCAACCCAATGTTAGAAATTGCAATCAAAACAAAACAAAACAACTAACTATGAATCCAAAAACTGAAAATAAACCTCTAACTATGCAATAACATCAAAACCTTGGGTTGCCTCCCAAGTAGCGCCTGATTTATTGTTGCAACACAACTTAGCTAAATTGGTCACCAGATTTCACCAATTGCCCAAACTTTACTCTTGGGCTCATTTGGATACTTCATGGACTGGGTGATGTCAAAGACAACTTCTTTATCATTCAATCTAAACCTGAGTTGACTACCTTCTATATCCACTAGAACTCATCCTGTGGCTAGGAATGGTCTTCCCAAGATGATTGAAACTTCAAAATCAACTTCATAGTCTTGAATCACAAAGTCTGGGAATATGAATTTTTCCACTTTAACCGATACATCCAAGATTACCCCTACAGGCCTCTTCACCGTTCGATCCACCATTAACAACCGCATGTTAGATGGGGTAGAGGCTTCCACTCCAAGCTTCTTATAGACCGCAAGAGGCATCAAATTTATACTAGCACCTAAATCACATAATGCCCTTGTGAACTCCACATCTCCTATAGTACAAGGTATAATGAAAGCACCTGGGTCTTTATTCTTTTGAACCAAGTGAAACGACCCCAAAAAGTGCCCAAAAATGTGTCTCGAAATGTCCAGAATTTTTAATTTCATATATCTCAAAATTCCTGCATGATATCAAAATTCTAATTTCATATTCTTGTTCAAAGGGTCAAAATTAGGGGAAAATGGTCTAATACCGATTTAAGAGCTAACGATTAGCAATTTCATTTTTGGTAATTTGTCTTATCCAAAATTGATCGCGACAGTGCCGTGATGCACAACTGTCATAGACATGAATTAATTTTGCCTCCGTGATAGGTCCGCATCATGGACGGGACGCGGACCTATGTATTTTGTTGCCAATGATTTTTATCTCATTCCAAGGATTTTGGGTCTTGGGCCTTAGCCTTCCCACATAACAAAACACCTATACTTTGCATCATTTAACCCTCATATCACTGAAGATATTTCCCAATACTTACTCAAACACTCTATCTTATATTTCTCTCAAAATTCAAGTGCCAAAAACCCTTGTTGGGTCTTGAAGAATTCAACTAAGCTTCAAGTCTCCATCTCCAATCTTCATCAAAGGTTTCTCTACAAGCTATGGTATGTGAGTTTCTTTCATGGGTTCCTTTCACCCATGATACCCAAACCTCTTTTTACTCAAATTGCATGATTTAATGTTGATTTACAAATGGGTCTTGTATATTATAAAATTCGCTGCACACTATGTTAAAGCTATAAAAAGTTGTGAATGTTTTGCAATGTTTTGAGCTAGAAATCTTAGATCTATTGTAATATTTGATGAGAGGTTTTGATGTATATTGCTTGAGAGTGTTGCGAGGTGTTGATTGATGGTTTTACAATGGATTTTCTTACATAATTTTATCTCTATGTTTCATGGTTTTATACCAGCACTACATACTTGCCAAGTATTTGATAAAATATTCAGTTATCTTATGAGTTGAATGGTGTTATGATGATTATATGATGATTTCATGATGATGATAGGGATATCTATATGAGTTGTTTCATGGGAATGTACCTATGGGATTGCATGTAGATTGTTGGGTTCTTATGTTTGTTATGTTTTTGGGAAAATGAGGAGTTCTTTCTTGATAGTTGAAATGTAATAGTTGGATGAGCTAGTTCTATGATCCCTACCAAAAAGGCCATGCCGTAAGGTAGAGTGGTTAATGATGCCTATCAAAAAGGTCATGCCATAAGGTAGAGTGACTAACGATTCCTACCAAAAAGATCATATCGTAAGGTATAGAAATCCTACCGAAAAGGCCATACCATAAGGTAGAATAGCTGATTGTGCCTACCAAAAAGATTATATCGTAAGGTATGGACATCTCACTAAGAAGGCCATACCATAAGGTAGAAAGACTAAAGGTTCCCACATAAAAGATCATAAGGTGTTGACATTCTATTGAAAAGACCATGTCGTAAGATAGAATGAATCACATTTCCTACCCAAAAGATGATATCGTAAAGTAAGGGACATTTTATATTATCTACCAAGAAGACTATGTCATATGATAGGGGTATAGACAACACTCTCCAAAAAAGGTTATACCATAAGGTGAGTGGGGGTCCTTTGGCCCATTTCATGAAGGTTGGTTCAAAGGGGTTTGAGTAAGTTTCTTATATTGAGTTCACATTCATTGTTCATGATTTACAAGGATATTTTACCTTAAGCATTGAGCATGCATGTCATATTGACGTTATACCTATCCTTTGCTTATGATTATACATTTCGATTATGTTTCCTATCCTTTGGTAGCATTGCATCCCACATACTTAGTACATTCTATGTACTAACGCATACTCTATGCCTACATGATATCACCATGTAGGAACTGGGGCCCCACTTGAGCATCCTCCTCCCCGTGGCTAGTACGACTTCGCTCAAGTTTTTTGGTGAGCCCTCTACTTTGGGGACGTTACTTATCATCTCTTGCTATGTATTAAGACTTTCTCCCTTTTGATTATGTTTTGGCTCTGAAGGTGATCTCTGTTGCTTTGTCTTGGTCCCCATCTTATCTTTATATAGTAGAGGTATTATTGGACATATAGTGTATCTACGTTATGAGCCTTGACTCTATTGACTCTTGTTGCTTACAATATGAAAGTGGTTCCCTTAGTCCCAATTTCTCCTTGTTTATGCTTATTTTTTATTGTCATTTTAATGGTCTCCGCGACCAAGGATGTGTAATGACAATGAGGCTTGTTTGGGGTTCCTTCGGGTTCCCCATTTGCTAGTCACGTCTAGGCCCTAGGTCTGGGTCATGACAAAGTTGATCTCAGAGTACTAGGTTGTTAGATCTTTAGAGTCCAACATACTGCATCGATTTCATGGTTGTGTTATGCACCACAACTATGAGATATTTTAGAAAATGTTTCCCTTCTTCATGGTAAACATCATGCTATAGATTTGAAGTAAGGTTATTCTCCCCCATTGTTCTTTGCTATCCTAGATCATGCCTAACACAAGAGGAAGAAGGGCTTGCGCTCCCGAGGAGCAACTACCCAATGGGGAGCTTCGGGATACTCTCACCTTGCTTACACATATTGTGGCTAACCAAACCAATTAAGGGGCCCAAACCCCTCATGCTCCTACACCGGCCTCTCAGGTGAGAGACTTCATGAAGATGAACCCACTTGAGTTCTATGGGTCAAAGGTGGATGAGGATCCACAACAGTTTATTGATGAGATCTATAAGCTATTAGCCATCATAGGCATTAGATCGGAAGATAAGGTAGAGTAGGTGGCCTATCAATTCAAAGGGGTAGCACAAATATGGTATAATGAATGGAATAAGGAGAAAGGAATCCACAATGTGGTGCTTTGGGAGGAGTTCAATGTGGCTTTCCTTAGTTGGTTCTTCCCTCTTGAGCTTAGGGAAGCTAAATTGATTGAATTCATGAATTTTAGACTAGGATCCATAGTGTGAGTATGCTCTTAAGTTCAACAAACTCTCTAAGTATGCTCCTCACTTCATTGATGACCCAAGGGCTAAAATGAACAAGTTCATAATGGGCATCTCTAACTTGGTGAGTGAAGAATGCTAGTCTGCTATGTTTATTAGAGACATGAATTTGTTTTGCTTGATGACTTATGTCATGAAAATGGAGGGGGATAAGTTGAGGAAAAGAGGAGTAGTAAGGCCAAGAGGGCCCGATTGGATGGTGGCTCCCAAGGTCTAAAGTCCAATGATGCTCCAAGCAAGAGGGTTGTTAGGGGCCGGGTGCCAAACCCAAGGCCCCAAGGAGATAATGGGGTGACTCATATTGGATGCCCAAAATGTGGAAGGAAACATGGTGGTACATGTCGGAGGAATACGGGTTCATGCTTTGGGTGTGGGGAAATGGGCCACAAAATCTCGGATTGCCTATATGCTGAAAAGAAGGGTAAAGGAGGTGATGTTGATCAAGGAGGTTCCCCAAAATGTAATCTGTTCTATGCTCTCCAACGAAGGCAAGGAGAGGATATGGTGCCCGATGATGCTACCGGTAAGTTAGAGATTTTCCTTGATTTTATTGTGCATGCTTTGATATTTCGGGAGTCATTCTCCTTTCCATTATTCCTTGTTGCTAGTAAGATTTGGCTATGTGTGGGGATGGCAATGGGGTGGGTGCAGGGCAATACCCGCATATACCCGTAAGGATTTTACCCCTACCCCGTAAAGTTTTTACATATTTTCTCCTATTAGTCTAATACGGACGAACAGTGGTTAATGTTGATTCATATCATATCAGTACATTACATTAAATTACATTGATTAATTACATTACGTTAAACTTACAGTGATTAATCTTGATACATAACCAATATAGTGATTAATTACATTATGTTAAACTTTGAGTTGAAACATACTAATATAGTACTTAATGTTGATTCATAATCAAAATCGAGATATCTTTTGCATGTTTTAAAATATTAAAACATACCAATACAGTGAATAATGTTGAAAGACCAATTGTTAATGTTTTAAAATATTAAAACATACTAATACAACCCAGCCCAGCCCTGTATATTAAAAAAAACCTAACCCGCACCCGCCCCGCGTATTCTTTAAAAATAAATTTTGTACCCGCCCCGCCCCATTGCCATCCCTAGCTATGTGAGACTATTGATGCTAGAAGGGCTTGTAAGTTTTGCTCCATGTTTTTGTTGCATAAAATCTTATCTTGTGATCTTTGTTGAATTTGGTTTGATGGATTTCTGAAGGTGATCTCTGTTGCTTTGTCTTGGTCCCCATCTTATCTTTATATAGTAGAGGTATTATTGGACATATAGTGTATCTACGTTATGAGCCTTGACTCTATTGACTCTTGTTGCTTACAATATCATTCTCCCAATGAGTGTAGGACTAGTAAGGTTGTGATAGGATAGTTGAGGATGGTCAATTTATTTGGTCAACTACAATGGGTTAATCATTTTTCTAAGCTTGATCTTTGTTTCGGGTTTTGTCTCTAAGTGAGGATGAGGGTAGTGATATTCCTTAGTGTTTTTTTTTCTTTTTCGGACTTGGGGTAAGTATTTGAGTATTTTTGGAGTTGTTTGGTTGACTTATGCATGGTTTAAGTTTATGGGTTTCATGAATGGGGTCTTAAAACCCTACCTTGACATGTGTTGTGGTGGTCCTTAGTGGTGATGCATTGATCTTTTTAGAGCTTGTGAATAATTTGGGGGTAGTGTTGCAAGTCTTTGATGATGAGGGGATTGTTACTAATTATTATAGGTGAGAATAGAAGATAACAAGAAGGTTCTTAGAATTCTTTAAGGATTATGATATGAGTGTGCATTATTTTTTTCGGTAAGGCTAGTGTTGTGGTTGATGCTCTAAGTAGCCTAGCACGTATTGATGATGGTGGGAAAGAGGTCACTTGAGGGGTTCATTGTTTGGCTAGATTGAGGGATTAGGTTGGAAAAAGTTGAGCATGGTGGTGTAGTATTCTTGATGACTCCAAATCTTCTTTGGTTGGAGTGGTCTAGGTTAAGCAATGCTTTGATTCCGTCTTATTAGGGTTGGATGTGTTGGGTGAAGAGATGGTAGAGTGAAGGTTGTCTCCCAAGGAGGAGATGGTGGTTTATGGTACCAAAGTGGAGTAGGTGTGTCTAAGGTTGACAATTGAGCTTGGGATTATGAGTCCTTGTAGAATGTAGAGTGAGGTTGGTAAGGTTACTTAAGGATTGGGAATGACCTATGGATGTGGATATGGCTATTCGATCTGTGTGACTATGACAAGGTGATGGGTGGTGATCCAAGTGCTATGGTGGCTTTCAAGGATTGAGGGTTTGATGGAGTTCATTAAAAGAATTGACAAGTGGAAGGTGTCTCTCGGTGAGCAGGAGGGGGCACGACGAAACGACATCCATACCTCTTTTATTCCTATTTGAGCTTATGACGATATGTCCAGTCCTTTCATGATTCCAAGCCTTATATTTCATTCCCTATGTCATTCATATGCATTCATGTTTAAGTTGGCAAGTTCATGATGATTTTACACTTTTATTGAGATTTTGAAAATGGTGTTTTAGATGTAATGTTGCATTTTTGTTGGGGCTGATTTGTTTATGATCATTGTTGTCATGTACATCTCTTTTATATTCGGGGATGAATGTTCCCAAGGGGGAGATATTGAAATGATCCCAAAAAGTGCCCAAAAATGTGCCTCAGAATGCCTAGAATTTTAAATTTAATATATCTCAAAATCTGTGCGTAATATAAAAAATCCGACTTCATAATCTTGTTCAAGGGGTCAAAATTAGGAGAAAAAGAGTCTAACCCCGATTTAAGAGCAAACGGTTAGCAATTTCATTTTTTGCAATATTTCTTATCCAGAATGGATCCACGAAAGTGCCGTGACGTGCAGTTGTTGTGGACATGCATTAATTTGGCCTCCGTACTAGGTTCATGTCGTGGATCAGACGCAAACCTATGTATTTTGTTGCCAATGATTTTTATCTCGGTCCAAGGCTTTTGGGACATGGACCTAAGCCTTCCCACACAAGAAAACACCTATACTTAGCATTGTTTCACCCTCATATCACCCAAGACATTTCCCAATACTCACTCAAACACTTAATCTTATATTTCTCTCAAAATTCAAGTGCCAAAAACCCTCTCCGGATCTTGAAGAATTCAACCAAGCTTTAAGTCTCCATCTCCATTCTTCATCAAAGGTTTCTCCAAAAGCTAAGGTATGTGGGTATCTTTTATGGGTTTCTTTCACCCATGATACCCAAGCCTTCTTTTACTCAAATTGCATAATTAAAGTTGATTTACAAATAAGTCTTGCATATTATGAAATTCACTGCATACTATGTTAAAGCTATGTAAATTTGTGAATGTTTTGCTATGTTCGGAGCTATAAATCTTGGATCTATTGTAAGATTTGATGAGGGGTTTTGATGTATATTGCTTGAGGATGTTGTGAGGTGTTGATTGATGGTTTGACATTGGAATTTCTTGCATGATTTCATCTCTATATTTCATGGTTTTATACTAGAACTACACACTCGCCAAGTGTTTGATAAAATGTTCGGCTAAGGTTTCTTGAGAAATTGAAGGTCCAATGCATGTCTTATGAGTTGAATGGTGTTATGTTGATTATATAATGACTTCATGATGATGATAGGGATGTCTATATGAGTTGATTGATAGGAAGGTACCTATGGGATTGCATGCAGATTGTTGGGTTCTTGTGTTTGGTGTGTTCTTGGGAAAATGAGGAGTTTTTTCTTGATGATTGGAATATAATAGTTGGATAAGCTAGTTCAATGATCCCTACCAAAAAGGCTATACCGTAAGGTAGAGTGGTTAATGATTCCTACTAAAAAGGCCATGCCATATGGTAGAGTGGTTAATGATTCCTACCGAAAAGGCCATGCTATAAGGTAGGGTGATTAATGATTCCTACCGAAAAGATCATATCATATGATATGGACATCCTACTGAAAAGGCCATACCATAAGGTAGAATAGCTAACTGTGCCTACCAAAAAGATTATATCGTAAGGTATGGACATCTCACCAAAAAGGTCATGCCGTAAGGTAGAATGACTAAAGGTTCCCACTGGAAAGATCATATCGTAAGGTGTGGACATTCTATTGAAAAGGCGATGCCGTAAGATAGAATGAATCACATTTTCTATCCAAAAGATGATATCGTAAAGTAGGGGATGTCTTACACTACCTGCCAAAAATATTATGTTGTATGGTAGAGGTATTTATAACACTTTCCAAAAAGGTTATAACGTAAGGTGAGTGGGGGTCATTTGGCCTATTTCATGAAGGTTGGTTCAAAGGGGTTTGAGTATGTTTCCTATATTGAGTTCACGTTCCTTGTTCATGATTTACAAGCATGTTTTACCTTAAGCATTGAGCATGCATATTGACGTTATACCTATCCTTTCCTTATGATTATGTTGCCTATCCCCTGCTAGCATTGCATCCCATATACTTGAATGTACTAATGCATACTCTATGCCTACATGATGTCACCATGTAGGAACTGGAGCCTTACTTGAGCATCCTCCTCCATGTGGCTAGTACGACTTCGCTCAAGCTTGTTGGTGAGTCCACCACTCTGGGGATGTTACTTATGATCTCTTGCTATGTATTAAGACTTTCTCTCTTTTGATTATGTTTTGACTATGAGGGTGATCCCGGTAGCTTTGTCTTAGCCCTCGCTCTTATCTTTATGTAGTAGAGGCTTTGTTGGACATATGGTGTATCTATCTTATGAGCCTAAATCTATTGACTCTTGTTGCTTACAATATGAAAGATGTTCCCTTAGTCCCAATTTCTCCTTATTTATGCTCATCTTTTATTGTCGTTTTAATGGCTTCCGCGACCAAGGATGTGTAATGATATGTTATGAGGCTTGTTTGGGGTTACTTCGGGTTTCCATTCGCAGGTCACGTCTAGGCCCTAGGCTTGGGGCATGACACTAAGGACTTAGTAGTGATAGCATTGCAATGTTGAAGA
Organism: Solanum virginianum; assembly: GCA_000787875.1. Classification (NCBI taxonomy): domain Eukaryota; kingdom Viridiplantae; phylum Streptophyta; class Magnoliopsida; order Solanales; family Solanaceae; genus Solanum; species Solanum virginianum. Next base: position 15,571 of record DF365186.1, read on the forward strand.
TCTTGAGAAACTCCTAACTCAAAGAGCGCTTTTTGGTAACCAAATCCTTCATATACTTTGCATAACCCAACATTTTCTCTAAAGCTTCAATAAGATGGGTGTTGATGGATAGTTGCTTAAGCATGGAGAGAAAGTGCTTCAACTTGCCTTCCTCCTCCCTTGTTCTTGAGTCATTGAGGGAAAGGAGGAGGAGGCCTTAGGACGGACTTATACTTCTGTGGCTCTTTAGTTGACTTACTTACCCCATCTTTGATGCAATTATCTCCTTGAACCACATCCTTATCTGCAACTATCTTCTCGTGAACATTTTTTACCTCAACTGGCATAGGAGGATGAATGTTGCTCTTACCACCTCTAGTAGTAAATGACATACATTGCCTCTCATTCTTTAGATTTTGTACCATGTTGCTAAACAATGCACCCTTCTTACGCTGATTTAACTGAGTTGACACTTGATAAAATTTTTGCTCAAGCTATTTAATAGCCACAAAATGAGACTTTATCTTTTGATTAATACTTGAAATATCATATTTCATGCCCTTTAGAGTTTTATCTTGTGTGTTAGCCTTCTTCAATAAGCGATCAAACATCTCTTCAATTCTAGAATTGTTTGCACCTGTGTCTCGATTATATGGTGGCACATATGGACCATTTCTGAAACTATCTCTTCTACCCCAATCTACATCTGGACCCCCTATTCCTATCATAATAACCACCATGGTTGTCTCTGAAAGCTCTATCTCTACCGTATTTACGACCTTGGTTTCCTAGACCTTGCCGCCAATAGTCTTGTTTGAACCCTTGGGCATTAGTATGGAAACCCTCCATCTGATCAGTCACAAAACATGCATCCTCCTTATAATATGGCTCCTCCTACATGGGTGCATGTGAATGTTGATGAACCATCAGATTTACTCTTTCTTGATTCTGCTTCATCATCACCACCATGCCGATGCGAGTTTGAGCAACCTATTGCATGATCTTTTCATTAATTTTAGTTTGATCTGAACCCACACTAACAACACATAAACCTTTCATTGAAGCTCTATCCTGCTGCCTGATACATAATTTATTTTGACCACTTGTTCCATATGCTCCTCAATCTGTACAAATAGTTGATCCAGAAACATGCCTCCCATAATAGTGTCAGCACAAGCCTGACTATTCTCATCAAGGGCACGATAGAAGATATCTACCAAAACATCATCAACTATCTTGTGGTCAGGGATGCTCCTAAATCATTTAGTAAACCACTCCCAGGTACTGCTTATCTAATCACCAGAAAGTTGCTCAAAGTTGTTGATCTGGTCCTTCAACTTGAGCTTCTTCGATCTAGTGAAGTACCTCTCCAAAAAGGCCTTCTACAAATATGCACAGCTAGTGATTGAACTCTGTGGGAGCTCAAATTTCCATATTGCAGCATTAACTATAAGAGTCAATGGGCAAACATGAAGTCCCAAAGCATCCATAGATAAATTTTGTGTCCCCATCACACTCTTACAATCAAATGCTACCTTGTGCAAGTGGCTATGCGGATCCTCTGATGGTATACTCGCAAATAGCCCACAGTTTTGTAGCATTTGAAGTAACCCACCAGAGAAAGTGAACTTTGTGTCAGCCATTAATGGTGGCAACACAATAGACCCGGTCATATCCATAGCCATATGGGTTCAACCTATACTAATTCCATTGTTAAGCATTGGCATCGAACTCCCTAAGTTGTGGAATGTTCTCTAAAGGAGGTGGATTCTCATCCCCATCATTTCGGGTCAAAGCTACATTTGTCGTGTTGTTGGCATTTTCTTGGGAAATTATTCTAGTAAGTCGTTGGATCTCTAATCAAGTAGATTTAAAGGATTGCCTTGACTCTGAGTGTTGGGCATACAGTACTAGTATACCCTGCAAAGAAACAAAAATAAAAATAAAAATAAAAATAAAATTAAAAACAAAAACAAAAACAAAAACAAAAACAAAAGTAAAATAAAGGGAGCAAATGATTAACACTGAAATTACTTAATGAATTAACTTAAGTCTAGCTGTATTCCTTGTCAATGGCCAAAATCTTTGACGTCACCTTGTTACACATCTATTTAGAGGATAAAGCGGTTGTTGTCAAGATATAAAACCTAACCAAGGTTAGGTAACTACCACAAGAGACAATCAATAATAAAGAGCAACTAGGGTATTGTCTTCCCCATGATTTCCCAACTTAGTATCCCCAGATAAACCAATTCATATCAAGTGTATAGTATGAAGGACAATAATTTGAGTTCACCTAAACCTTTGGTCCAGGTGAGAGGTGAATTTCGCCATGTGACTTAGTCTATCTTCATAGTGTGCAATACTAACCATTACCTATAAGTACCAGTCAACCTCTCCTTAGCCCAGTTCGGTTGATTAGACGAGAACATATCATCAAATCCTGTTAATCAATCTCTTTTCCTATTCATTACTACCTTGATCAAGAAAGTAACACTAGGCAGGTTCTAATGTTGGCCACCATGAGGAAACATGCAAAACGAAGAGAATTGATTAATACATGCATATACCAAATCAAAGAATTGTAAACTATCTAGGTCTACTTTGTTAGATCTTCATGGTTGCCAAAACCCTTGTTGTGAATTTAGCTACTCATGCTATGGGTAGATGGAACAATTATGAATTGAGAAAACATAATTAAACACTTACCTAATTGAATTGAGGATTAAGTAAATCCAAAATTGATTGAGAATCACAAGATTGAAGATCAAATTAATTTACAAGTGTATTCTCCTCCATGTATTGAGGTCTCCAAGTACAAAACCCTAAAAGTACTGCCTAATGACATTCTCTATTGTACTGTACTAAAAAATAAACTAAAAGTACTATTTATAGTAATTATAATTAAGTCCTAATAAAATAGAAAAACTGGTTGGCCGACTCTACGAAAGGTATTTAAGAGTCATAGATTTATCTATGACTCATAATTGAGGCCTCATATTCAGCATCTAGAGATCTTGGCTTCTCTTCTATGAGCCATCTTCACAACTCATAGACTGATTTATGACTCATACTTCAAACTTATAGGCTTCAACTGGTTGAACTCATGCCTCTTTGGAAATCTTCACAAAACCTATCTATACGACTCATAGAATGCTCTATGACTCGTATAGAGGTCTTATGGACGTGAACTTCATATCTCACCCTTCATTGAAATTTTTTATGAAACTAGCTCTACGACCCGTAGATTGCTCTATGACTCATAGAGGGTCACTTAAATCACTAAAAACTAGAAAATTCTACAATTTTTCCCCAAAGTCATGCCAACCTACTTTCCTATAAAACTAAACACCAAAAACACATAAAAATCATAAATGTCGCATTGGGAACACATAAAATCCTAAGCATTAGGCATCAAAAGTGTAGTATTTTGACAACACATCAATAAGCATGTTGAGAATAAAAAGGGGGCTAACAAGTATGCTATGAGTTCATGAGCATGATATGAATGACAAGTATTATGTAAAGCGCTAACTTTGATGTTACATGTTATGATTAATGAGTTACTCCAAGAATAATACTAAGATTTTTTAAGGCTATGTATGTCATAACTATGATTATGTTCCAAGTATTCCATGGGATTATGAGCTAGCACCGAGTGGACCTTTGTAGTTTCCCATGGTCCCATAACTATATACCACAATAGGTTTATGACATTAATCCCTATGTGGACTTGTACCTACCAAAAAGGCAATGTCATAAAGTATAGATATTTGTTGAACCTACCAAAAAGGTTATGCCGTAAGGTAAAGATAAGATGTAAAACCCACCAAACAGGTTATGCCGTAAGGTGGTGGCACCTTCCATAGAGGCCATGCTGTAAGGATAGTGTTAGGTCTACTTATATAGAGTGAACATCGGGATTCCAAGTAGTAGCTTGCTTAGTCTTACATATCGGTTATGGTCCTTTCCCACTATGTATATGATTTCATGTGACTTGATGATTTTCATATCTGTCCCTTTAAGAGATTTCTTCTCATTACATATTGAGTGACTCATTTCTTATGATGACGTATCTTAATTACCTATGATTTATATTATTTGATGCATTTACACCCTGCATGCTTAGTACATTACATGTACTAGCATACTTTGGCCTGCATGATCTAACCATGTAGGAAATGGAGCTCATTACCATCCTCTTCCTCCACACGGCTAGACATTCCAGTTAAAGATTCCTTAGTGAGTCTACTGTATTCGGGGACAAGATTCCACTTACTTTCACGCCTTTCTTAGACTCATTTATTTTTGGATCCTGTACTTTGAGAGTGAGCCCGGGAGATGTCTTGGCCTCCATCCTATTCATAAATAAAGGTGTTGTTGGATATTGTAGTGGTTATATATGATTGAGCTTGAGACCTTATGCTGCTATATTATGAAGATATCCCTTAGTCCCATGTTCCCTTTTTGTGTTAAATGCTTGATAATAGTGAAGAGATAGAAGTCCCACGTCCCTAATTGCCCATATCATGCGTCATACTTACCCGTCCCTTAGAAATTATTTGTTATGTGCTTCCTGCTCATTCTCTTCCCTACAACATCCTCATAGAGTGAGTCCGAAGTCCCATCTCCCTTAGAAATTATTTGTTATATGCTTATTGCCCTTTTATGCTTCTGCGAGCCAAGGATATGTTTTGCGTGCTTAAGAGGCTTGTTTGTGATCCTTTTGAGTTCCCATTTGCAGTGTCCCATCTAGGCCCTCGGCTTGGGGTATGACAAAGCTTGGTATCAGAGCATAAGGTTTGTAAATGGTCTTCTAAAATCCAACACCGCATCAAGTAGAGTCTCGTTCATGGTTGTCAAGTGCGCCACAACTATTAATGTGAGGCTATGAGGTGTTTTAGGAAATAGTTCACTTCTTCATGCTTTACTTCATGCTCTAGATTTGACGTAGGGGTGTCAAATGAGCGGGTTGGGCTGAAATTGGAGAGGTTAAAATGGCTATATTAAATATCAAGTTGGGTCTTGACCTGTCCAAATGTACTTTGGTTTAAAATGGGTTGCGCTCAAATGGAATAAAATTTGGGTTGGGTCATGACCCCCCAATTTAAGAGTAGCATTGAACATACAAAATAAATGATACATTGGGTTGAAGTGAGAATCTTGTTGGGCTCAGCTTAGAATTATTTTATAATAGGTTAAGTTGTATTGGGCTGAAAATTAGCTCAATTCTAAATCATACTGAACCCAACCCATAAATTTATGGGCGAGTTGGGCGGATTGCATATGTTTGGTATTATTTTGCCACCTCTAATTTGACATCAAGTTTCCTATATCTAACGAGTGGCCTTTTTGCTCTTTTAGATTATGCCACCAAGATGATTGGCATAAAGAGCTCCCACTCCCAAGGATGAACTTGCCCCACAAGCTTCCCAAGCTTAGGGAGAAGGAGTTACCTATGCCGAGTACCAGAATGTGGTCATCCTCTTGGCAAGGGTCCTTGTTAGAACCCGTATGTCCTCAATTAGATTGATTAGAAAATGTTTAGGACCAAAAGTGTAATTTTCAAAACTTTGGGCCCTTGGAGAACTTGGTGGTGCCCATTTGAAATTAGTTGGATTTAGATTGGACCAAGTGTGGTACACTTGTCAAGGTTAGCACATATACATGTATATCTATGTATGTAAGAGAATTTTTCTTATTCTTTCCTCATTTTTAGAACCCTAGCTCATTCAAGGAGTTGAAAAGGTAAAGTCAGATTTAATGTTGTTTTATTTGTTATAACGGTTGTATGTATGTTGTAGTATGTTAAATTGAAGGAAATCATGAAAATTTAATGTTGAAAGTGAATTGTGTGTTTAAAGAGGTGAGGCCGTGTGGTGTAGGTATATGTTGTGTAGTGTTGTATTGTATTGTATTGGAATTGTGAATTGATGCTTAGCTAGTATAATATGATCATGGTAGTGTGAAGGAATGGATGGGAATCATCTTTATGCATATGTTGGCATGTTGGCCGAGTTCTTGGCATATTGTTACATGATGATTCTTAGGGTTATTGTTGTTATATTGGCATTTGAATCGATTATTGATGTTGTCGGGTTGTTGTTGTTTGACTTGACCTGAGATAGATTCTCGGGGTTTTGTTATTTGATTTGAGCCAAGATGGATTCTCGGGGTAGCCTATTTTTAAGGGGATATGCTGCCAAATTTTTTGTAGAACTAAGGGCAAATTTGGAATTAGCGCCCAAGAAGTCTTTAGCTAATTGTTTGACCTTGTTATGGATTATTTGTAGACTTTGGACACCCAGAAGGTAAGTTGGATTGAGTTTGTATTTGGATTGAATTGGAGAACGTTTGAGGTATGTAAAGTAACCTTTTCCTTTGGCATAATTGCCTGAAAAACCATTTTGGAATGCTTCGTAGGAGCTTGTATGATCTAGGATAAGTATGCTCCTCTTAAGTTGGGCTAGTTTGGGTTTCCATCGATCATGGGACCTGCGATGCCCTTTTAAGCAAACTTTGGTAACTTTGAAAGAAATTGGAATAAATCTTATTTGATTTCAAATATGAATATTTTACTTATCTTTTGGGATTTATGATAATGATTTTATGCATATGATTACTCACGACTCTGCTCGCGCCTATGATTATATCATTCACCGATTCTCGGGCCAGTTGTTTGTCGTGCACATTATGATACATATTCTGGGCTTACGCTATGTTCGATGGGTCGGCTTGCCTAAGGGCTGGGCTTCATTTAGATTGGGGTTATAAGGTGTTGGGCTTTTGATATGTATGGCATTATACCCTTTGTGAGATGTGACGGAGATTTTGGAGATTTGAACTTTTTGGTGTTACACTGTGGTATGGCGCAAGTTTGGAGGTCGACATCGTTCCCGTGCATTATGTATAATTTGTTATTTTGAACATAAACATTTTGATGTTTTGGATATGCATTTGACTCCCTACTTCTGTTTTGGATTATTACTCTGATTTATATTTTGTACATTCTATTTTACATACTCGATATGTAGTTCGTATTGAACCCTCTCTCTTTGGGGGGCTGCATTTTCATGCCCATAGGTACTGATGTACAGTTTGGTGACCCATCATCCTTCTGCCGTTTGAAGTGCTCCCCTACTTCGGAGCACACTTTTGGTATATATGTATATAGGGATATTTTCATTTATTGCATCATGTATATCTATTCAGGGGTATGGCGAGGCCCTGCCCCGTCTTATGATTCTGTCAGTCTATTTAGAGGTCTGTAGATACATACACGTGTGGGTTGTACCTAGTCTGTTTGATTAAGACCTGCATGATGTGTTTGATAGGCGATTTTACCCGCCATGGCGGCCTTGTTAGCCTGTATATGTCTATGTGATATTCTGTTGGCTCTGTCTGAATTTTGTTGGTATATTCTGATATGCAGGTCATTTTGGGATAGTCAGTAAAACAGAGGAAACTCTGTCAAAAGTTTTGTAAAAATGAGACATCTATTGGTAATCTGGCTTGCATTTGTATTTGGGGCCCCCATTCGGGCCCTAGTCATGGCCCACAGGGTTGGGTCATGACAAAAGTGGTATCAGAGCAGTTCGTCTTCGGAGTGTCTACAGATCGTGTCTAGTAGAGTCTTGTTTATCGGTGTGTCGTGTACCATATCTATAAGCAGGAGGCTACAAGACATTTAGGATGTTATTCTCTTTTTCTGATCTTCTGATCTTAGAACCCTAGCTCAATTGTGGAGTTAAAGCCAAAAAGGTAAGATTTAATCTTGTTTTATGTGTTATAAAGGTTGTATGTATGTTGTAGTATGTTAAATTGAAGGAAAATCTTAAAATATTGAATGTTACAGACTATTTTGATTTTAGCGATGCCTCCGAGAGAGACACCAGCTACCTGGAGGGGTAGGCCTGAAACCGTAGGGGAGACCCGTTGAGGCTGGGGACTACTAGGGCTCGTGTTTAGAGCGGGCCAAACATTGCACCCCCAACAGCCAGTTCAGCTACCCCGCAAACTCCTGAGGTTCGAGGGCTAGAACCTCCAGCCTCTCAGCATGGTGCAGAGATCGAGGAGTTACGAGAGGCAGTCCAGTTATTGACCCAGCTAGTGGCAGGAAAGGCCCATAGACAGGGCGCAGGCGGCAAGCAGGTAGGCCACCGTGACAGTTCACTAGCTCATGATTTTCTGACATGTGGGCCACTAGAGTTCTTTGGGTCCAAAACCGCAGAGGACCCCCATGAGTTTGTACGGCAGATACAGGCGACCTTGCGGTTGATTGGCGCATCTGAGACAGAATCAGTGGAGCTGGCATCTAATTGGTATGAGTTATGGATACTATCCAGAGGCGAGGGTGCCCCTCCAATCGTTTGGGGCGAGTTTACCTAGGCATTTTGGCCCATTTTCTACCCTCAGAGGTGAGACGAGCTAAGGAGGACAGATCCTTGATGCTAAAACAGCGGGACAGGTTGGTTCAGGAATATAGCTTGGAATTTGATTCGTTGGCCAGATATGCACCCACACATGTTGCTAATATGACGGACCGGATGCATCGATACATATTGGGGTTGGACCCGTGTTATATTGATAGCTGCTTAGTGATGGCGGCCCAACCCGATATGGATATTACTAGTATTCAGGCCCTCGCTCAGGGCATGAAAGACCACCGCAGGGGGCGTCAGATTGACAGAGTGGATGATAGAGGTCAGCCCAAGAGGGCTAGATCGTTTGGGCATGTGGGGATTATTGAGGCAGACAGCCCCAGTAGCAGCCAAGTAGATATCCTCCCCAGCCAGCATGGGGTACACCTCCGCAATTTGCCAACAGGAGGTCGGAGAGAGCAGGTTCAAGTTTCAGTAGTCAGATGAGGCTACCTAGACCTCTGTGTTCTTATTATGGGAAACGACACCCTGGGGAGTGTTTTTGAACCACTGGTGCTTATTTTAGATGTGGCCAACAGGGCCACCAGAGAGAGATTGTCCAATTAGAAGTAGAACAGATAGGTTAGTTCAGTCGACCGGGTGAGCCTGTGGGTCATTTTTGGCGTCGGTAGCTATGCACCCCACGGGGTGAGGTACTCCAACATTAGCAGGTCGGGGCAGAGGTCATGGTGGAGTCCTAGATTCTAGCGGTCTTTCGAACCATACTTATGCACTGGCCAGCCATCAGGACCAAGAGACATCACCGAATATGATTACAGGTATATTATTTGTTTACTCTCGAGATGTTTATGCATTGATTGATCATGGTTACACATTATCATATATTTCTCCTTTGGTTGCTACTAAGATTAAGATAGAGTTTGAGCCAATAAAGCCTTTTGAGGTGGCTACACCAGTAGGAGAGTCTATTATTGTCAGTCGAATTTATAGAAATTGTCTGGTATCTATTTACGACCACTGCACTAAGCCCGATTTGATAAAGTTGGACATGATTGATTTTGACGTGATTATGGGTATGGATTGGTTAGCTTCCTGTTACGCTAAGGTTGATTGTCAAAAGAATATAGTCTAATTTCAGTTTCCGAGAGAGCCAGTCATTGAGTGGGTAGGCAATGGGGCGTCATCGAGGGGTAAATTTATATCATACCTTTAGGCGAGAAAAATGATCAGAAAAGGGTATCTTTATCATTTGGTTCATGTACAAGATTTAGAAGCAAAGACACCGACCTCCAATAAATTCCAGTCATCAATGAGTTCCCAGATGTATTTCCAGATGAGCTTCCAGGCCTTCCTCCAGAGCGGGAAGTGGAGTTTTCTATCGATCTGCTGCCAGGCACTCAGCCTATTTCTATCCCTCCGTACAGAATGGCACCGGCAAAACTAAAGGAATTAAAAGAGCAACTGAGAGATCTGTTGGAGAAGGGTTTCATTCGGCCTAGCACATCACCCTGGGGAGCTTCAACATTATTTATAAGGAAAAAAGATGGATCGCTGCGGATATGTATCGATTATCGGCAGCTGAATAAGGTAACAGTAAAGAATAAATACCCCTCCCCAGGATTGATGATTTGTTTGATCAGTTACAGGGAGCTAAGTGTTTTTCGAAGATAAACCTGTGATCGGTTTACCACCAGGTGCGAGTACGAAAGGAGGATGTTCCCAAGACAGCATTCCAGACCCGGTATGGGCATTATGAGTTCAGAGTTATGTCTTTTGGGCTGATGAATGCTCTGGCTGTGTTCATGGATCTTATGAATCGGGTATTCAAACCGTTCTTGGATATGTTCGTGATTATGTTCATTGATGATATTTTGGTTTATTCTCATTTAAAAAAGGAGCACGCGGGTCATCTGAGGATAGTGCTTGGCATACTTCGACACCGGAAATTGTATGCTAAATTTTCTAAACAGAAAAGGAGCACGCGGGTTATTTGAGGACAGTGCTTGGCACCCTTCGGCACCGGAAATTGTATGCTAAATTTTCTAAATGTGAATTCTGGTTGTCTTCGGTGGCATTTTTGGGACATGTTATAGGAGTTGACAGTGTACAGGTCGATTCTCAGAAGATTGAAACCGTAAAGAATTGGCCTAGACCTACAACACCGACAGAGGTACGTAGCTTCCTGGGATTAGCTGGTTATTACCAGAGATTTGTGGAGAAATTTGCTTCCATTGCAGCACCCTTGACAAAGCTAACTTAGAAGGGAGTGAAATTCTAGTGGTTTGATGCTTGTGAGCATATCTTCCAGTTACTGAAAGAGAAATTGAGTACAGCTCCAGTATTTGTGATTTATTGTGATACCTCTGGCATTGGTTTAGGGTGTGTGTTGATGTAGCACGGTAGAGTGATAGCTTATGCCTCCCGACAGCTCTGGAAATATGAGAAGAATTATCCTACTCATGATTTGGAGTTAGCTGCGGTGATTCATGCCTTGAAGATGTGGAGACATTACTTATATGGGGTTCATGTTGATATTTATACTGATCATAAGAGTCTCCAGCACATCTTTAAACGGAAGGAGCTAAATTTGCGGCAACAGAGGTGGTTAGAATTGTTGAAAGATTATAATGTTGATATTCTCTACCATCCTAGGAAGGCTAATATTGTGGCTGATGCACTTAGCCACAAGTCTATGGGTAGTTTAGCCGACACGCCTTCAGAGAATAGAGAGATGGTTCATGATATTCATCAGCTGGCTAGCCTTGGAGTTTGTTTGGTTGATTCTGGAAATGTTGGGGTTTCTGTTAGAGGTATGGTTGAATCTTCCATTGTAGAAGAAATTAAGCAATGTTAGTATGAGGATCCCATTCCAGCTCAATACAAAGACACAGCCCTGAAAAAGGGAAAGACACCATTTGAACTCTCCCCTAGTGGGACTTTGCTATTCAGAGGCAGGCTGTGTGTACCTGATATTGTGGGTCTACGACGACAGGTTATGGGTGAGGCACATTATGCTCGCTATTCTA
>DF365185.1:9624-19756 GCA_000787875.1 Solanum virginianum
CAATTTAGGCCCAAGATGAGGTCCAAATCTGCCATATATTCAATATGGTGGGATGAGTCAAGATTTGGTCAGATTTGCTATAGTAGGCGGCTGAGAATATGCTTTAATAAGGAAGTGGGAGTTGCTTTAGTTACTTTCATCTTTAAACAAATTCCAGCTTTCCCTAAAATGCTCTCACCCTCTCTCTACTTCATCTCACAAGAAAAACTCTCTAGAATTCATGAAGGAAGTTGGATCTTGAAGGCTAAGGTAAGTGAAATTATCCATGTATTTGTTACACTTATTCCATGAAAAACAAGATCTATATGTTAGTATGTTGGTGCTGAAAAATCTGGGCAGATTGCATTCTAAGGAATGTTGTACACTTTTCTTGTTAATTAAGAGGTTTTTCTCTTCTTGGTTGGCTGAATTATGAAGTAAAACATATGTATTTAACAAAGGTTGGGTTGTTAGTGATGTAACCAGGCTATTTCACCACCATTACAGTTCACAAAGATGGCTTATTGTAGGATATCTTAATTGTACTCTTAAAAGAAACTTGTGAGCTGAAAATTGAGAATTGTTGTGTCACGGACTTCACTTGATTTGGGAGTATTTGTGGACTGTTATAATACTAGTTTTATGTGTAAAAATACGTTGGATACACTTTGGTTAAAGTGAGAGAGGTTTGGAATTATCAGCTTCGAAATGTAGTGAAGGGATGAAACGTTATGTTGCCCATTTGTAGGTTTTGTAGAATTGTTATGTGTTCTATTTTGTGGGCTGCTATAAGGCTGTTAAGGCACTAAAAGAGGTTGCACACTAAGTGTATATGATAATATGTATAAGAAATTATGATTAGAGGTGAAAGGGTTGAAAGGACATGCTTGAATTTATAACTACACACTTGCTGTCCATGTGCTGTATTTCTATGAGTTTTGGCTGCCAAGATGTATTTATTGGCTGTTAATGCTAGTTTTATCACCTACTATATTGTAGATAAATATTTGGAGTAAGAAAAGGTTGTCTTGAGGTAATAGTAAGATCGTACAGCGAGGTATGTAAGGCTACTTCATTTCGTATTATTTGGCATGAAACATAGATCCCTCCTTGGTAAATAAAGGCACTTACTAATTCCAAATCAATTATTGATTATGTCTCAAATTTTTCACATGTTCATATGCTCTCATTCATAGTCACCTTCAAATATGCATATATACTTGAATACCAAGATAGACAGAATCATTCAGGCAAATAAAGTTTATGTGTTCTTCTACCTCTTATGCATTTCATTATTTGTGTAACGTACTCTTTTCATTGGCATATTATCTTATATGGTTATCTACATGTCATATGTTGTCCATATAATTCTATAGCTCCAATATTGTGACCACCAAAAGATTATCTCAAATGTAATTAAAAGGTAAAGTATATTGCTTATAGATAGGTGGTAGCCCGAGGGGTGGAAGAATCACCTAGAAAGGGACAATCCTATCACGGGGAATAGCCCGAGGGGCTAAAGAAGAGCCTAGTCAGGGACGAACCCGATACAGTTACCACTGATCAGTTGGTTATTTACCGTACATGCTATGCACAGATTTTATAGTAAAGGTAAAGTGATATAAAGAATATAAAGTACATGATCCCACAATATAACAAAAGGTGGTCTCTTATCCTATACCATCTCCTCAGTAAGAATACAGGACATCCAGCTGCTATTACCAAGCTCCAGGTTGCTTCGGAGCTTTGTGTGTCTAGAGTTATATTGATATTGTATAACTAGTCGAGGCGGGGCTTGTCCCGACCCTTATTTGATTTGTTCCTTATGTAGAGGCTTTGCAGACTATTTAAATTACGGTGTGGTTATGGTTTGGTCGAGGCGGGGCTTGTCTCGATTCTTATCTGATTTGTTCCTTATGTAGAGGCTTTGCAGACTATGTAAATTACGGTGTGGTTATGGTTTGTACTTTAGAGAATGAGGCCCCAACGTCTTAGTCATTTGCATTTCATTTTGGGCTTGTCATTACTGTTTTCTTCCATAAAGGCATGTGGAATGTAGAAATATCTTATAAAATTTTTGGACAACATGTGTCCTAAGGATTGTTGTGCACTTTTTTTGTTGATTAAGAGGCTTTTCTCTTTTTGGTTGGCTGAATTATGAAGTAAGACTTATGTTTTTAATAAGTTTTAGTTTGTTAATGATGTAACCAGGCTGCTGCACCACTTTTACAGTTCGCAAAAATGAGTTGTTGTATGATGTCGTAATTGTGCTCTTTATAGGAACTTGTAGGTTGATAATTGGAGATTGTTGCTTCACGTTCTCTATATACTTTGAAACTATTTTTGCACTATTTTAGGACTGTTTTATGTGTATATATGGTGGGGAATGTTTGGTTAAAGTTAGAACATGTTTGGAATTGTCGACGTCGAAATGTAGCGAAGGGATGTAACGCTATGCCATCTATTTATCTGTTATGTAGAATTGTTATGTGTTGTGTTTTGTGGGCATTGTAAGACTATTATAGCACTAAAAAGGGTTGAACATGATATGTATATGAGAATGTGTATTAAAAAATACGATTAGAGGCGGAAAGGTTGAAAAAAATATGCTCTAGTTTATAATTATACGCTCGTTGCCCGTATATTTTTTTTTTATGAAATTGGGCTGCCAAGATGTATCTACTGGCTGCTAATGCTAGTTTTATCACCTACTATGTTGGATCCTATCACAGGGGGTAGCCCAAGGGGTGAAAGGAAAAGTCTAGCCAAGGTCGATCCCGATATAGATTTACCACTGATCAGCTGGTCATTTGTATTACATGGTGTGCACAGATTATACAGTAAACGTAAAGTAATAAAAAGGACATAAAGTACGTGATCACACAGTATGACTAAGGGTGGTATCTTATCCTACACCAATACGTAGTTTCATTTGATTTGTTACTTCATATACAGTATTTCATGCCTTATATATTCAGTACATTATCTCGTACTGACGTCCCTTACGAGAGACATGCATATCATGTTGCAGGTACAGGCGCTAGTAGATTTCCCCAGTAGGAGTACAGGATATCCAACTGTTGTTACCAAGCTCCAAGTTGCTTCAGAGCTTTGCGTGTCTAAAGCTTATATTATTGCATTGTATAGTTAGTCGAGGCGAAGCCTATCCTGACCCTTATTAGATACTTTTCCTTGTTTAGAGCTTATATTTTTATATTGTATAGTTAGTCGAAGTGGGGCCTGTCCCGACCCTTATTAGATACTTTTCCTTATCTAGAGGCTTTGTAGACTATGTAAATTAAAGAAGTGGTCATGTCTCCTACTTTAGACAACGTGATCCCAACGGTCTAGCGCTTGTTATTACTGTTTGCTTTCTTAAAGGATGAAGAAATCCCTTATAATATATATAAAAAGCACATAAATACAAGTTGATTCTCCCGAGCCTTATCGGCAATAGGTGTCAATTAGCTTAACAGGACTCATACTGAAAATGCATTGTTGTATATTAGTTCAACTCATGCATCTAATCCTGTATATTGTACTATGAGAACACGCAGTTATTTTTATGAGAGTGTATCAAATTAATAAATATTGAATTTTATTTCATGATATTCAAGTACATCCACTGTTTGCTCAATTACATTGAATAATACATTGTCTACAGCTCTAATAATATTGTTAATACTAATAACACCTAATCGGTCTAAAAATTTCATTACACGAAATTTAAATACTCTTAAGAAAACGTATGTCGGAGGACGTAAACGAGTCCTGATCTTGAAGTTGAGGAAAGCTTTGTGAAGATTCAGTTCCTTCCTCAGGTTGTGGTTGAATCGAATTTGTATTTCGATTATGTCGGTTGTCGAATTTGTTGGTCTGAGATTGTGGTTGAGGATCTTGAAATATAGAAACAGCTAATATTTCCCAAATATGTGGTTGACGTAAACGACTAGACGCCATTCATCGCTTGTTGAGCAGTGATGTATTCCCCTGTGCGTATATCCATGACCAGAACAGCTAATATTTTTGAATATTGAACATCCACAAGGCAGGTCTAGTCGTCTTCTTCTGATTTGTCTCTTCTTGATATCCGGATATGTAAATGAGGTTGCTTTCCTTGTATAATGTCTATGCATCCATTGGGATAACATTTCCTGCACGAATAATGGTTGTGTGATGGTGTAGAATTCTGCATTATGCAAAGACCAATTTTTTAATTTAATATTTTTTTCCTCCTCGAGGAACTCTTTATAGCTGGAAGTAGGACCAGGATTGCACAAGAAGATTGTCGGTATCCCACCCTTTATCTTTACAGGCCTTCCGTATTTTACCTTGCTGGACCAATTGCTTTGGGCCCCCATAAACTCTTTAAAGTGCTTTAGATAATGCGGATCGACGTTATCAATGATGTTATACCAGGCATTATTTGAATAAATTTTATTATTCAAATCTAAATGACCGCATAGGTAATTATGTGGTCCTAAAGATCTTGCCCACTCTGTCTTCCCTGTTCTAGACTCACCCTCAATGACAATACTCTTGGGTCGTTAATGGCCGCGCAGCGGCATCCCTAACATTTTCAGCTGCCCAGCACTCAATTGTTGAAGGAAGAACAACTAAAAGGACTAACATAAGGTTCAGGAGGGGGCATGAATATTCGATCTAATTTTGGAACTATATTATGATATTGAAATAGAAACTTTGCTGGCATTTTTTCTCTAATAATAGAAAGCGCTTCTTCAATTGATGTAGCACTTAACGCTTCTGCAGATACATCATTTGTTGTATGTGAACCTCCTCTAGCAGATCGTCCATCGATTTGAAAATTGCCCCAGTCGGTGTAATCACAGTCTTTCGCGATGTATTTCTTAACATCTGAAGATGATTTAGCGGATTGGAAGTTTGGGTGGTATGTGGTGCTAGTATTAGGATGGATGATATCGAAGTGTCTAGGGTTTCTAAATTGTGCCTTGCCTTCGAATTGAATAAGGGCATGGCTATGAAATTCCCCATCCTGGTGTTTTTCTTGACAGACTCTAAAACAGTTTATTTGAAGGACAAGAAACCTGTTTCAAGTGCTCTAAGATTTGATCTTTAGGAAGAGGACATTTTGGAAATGTAAGAAATATGTTTTTAGAATTTACCTGGAATGAATGAAGCCTTGGCATTTTGTAGAAATGAAATGGGTACTCCGACTTCCTATGCATTGGGTGCTTTGGGAGCCCTTATATACTACTAGCTCCTCCCTATTTATCTTTTTGTCGGCCAATAGCAATTTGAATTCAAACCTTAATTATTAAGGTTACTTTGGCGGGAAGTTTGGGTGCCTATTTAATGATTATTGCAAATTCAAATTGTAACCATGTATGACCCACTGGTAAACCCTTTACCAGAGACTGTCCATGGACTAGGGTGTATGTTAGCCGTAAAGTATTTGAAAGCTGTTCAAGAGACGTATGACCCAAATTCTGTTGGGTGGTTATAATTGAGGGAGTTGAAGATTATTGTCAAGACACCTAACTATGGCAAAGCGTCCAGGAGATTCATTCATTACCTACAGCATGAGTCCTGTAATTCGGAGGCTGACTTACGGTCAACCATCGACGGCATTTGTTCCCATTGCCAAGAGACGAGCCTGGAAGAACAGGCTCATGAACAAGAAGCCCAACATGTATGGAAGCCCAAAGATGCTAGATGTACCATATGGTTGTGAAAGTCCGTGTAAAATACAACAAAAAATCAATGGAAGCTCAACTTTTAAAAGTTCTTTTTCTCTCGCATACAGATTCAAGATATCTGATTTGGTTGTGTTTCTTGATATAGGCCTCACTATTGAATTTAAATATGAATAAATATCCTTGATGCCTTTATGCTCCACAAAACTGATAGTATAATTATGCCTACATGTGGCCAACAATATTTTCTCTCTTTAAGTTTTTTGATCCATTGACTCAATTTGACCCTCTTTTTAGCCTTATTCTCCAAATGAAGCTTTAGATTTGTTATTTGAAATGTAGGTCCCATTACAAATTTTTATTTACTGTGCATTTGACTTTAAATTTTCCATCAATAGAACCAAACTTAAGTTTCTCAAAAGAAACCCAAACAACAAATATTTTCCTTTTTGCTCATTTCTTTCGTTGAAGAACTTTGTTCACAAAACTCTTCGTTGCCTTTCATTGACATATCTCCCTAATTTTTCAAATTGTAAAGAGTGGGCAATAGCTAAACATAAGCAACAACACAGTACCACAAGAACAACACAATAAGAACACATAGTACCAGTGAACATTCATTGTGATATTTTATTTGATTAAACGCTCACAACAAATTAATTTTTTTAAAAAATATTAGCAATATAAAAATGGAGCAATAAAGAAAAAGAAAAAAAATACACAAGAAAGAAGACAAATAGGTCCACCAAGTTGGGTTTAAGGAAAGTCTCATATAATTAGTCAATAATAAGGGGAAAAAAGGAGGAGAAATTTTTATGTCTACTGATCAATGAAGATCGACAACCCTACAGTTGTTCTTGCTTTCCGCTGATGGCCTTGACAGCCATTGGCCAGCCTCTGACGAGGGTTGGTCATCTAATAAACCAGATAAAGTCGTATGCTAATGTATTGAAACCAACAGATTTCGTTAAACCAGTTTCATTAAAAGTCGATCTCGTACTTACATAGGGAACCAATCGTGTTGTGGGATCAAACAAAAGTGGATCAGATGATCATTAACGAGAATTTTCAATATGTGGTTATTGATAAATTTTCATATGGATGGCCAGAGATCCAAGAGTTGAGGAAACTTGGGGGATTATAAAATTAGTTTGTTAAGCAACAGATACATTCTCATTAGAGAAACATTATTGGAGGATTATATTCACTTATTGCTGAAGTCAACATTTATATTACACAAAGCAATGTCTCTTATCTAATGAGAACCTTGAAGTGAGATCCAATGTTTAACCCTCAGAAAAAAACGTCAACGACAATTGCATGGATTTCATTCCCCCCTCTCCCTCCCAATTTCCTTGGAGAAGAGGCGGTATTTATACTAGCTGTTGCAGTAGGTAAACCCTTACAAGTTGACATGGCGACTAAAAATTACAAAACAAGACCTAATTGTACGAGGATCAAAGTAGACGTAGCTTTTCTTGGTGAATTCCCCAAATGTATCAAAATAGGAATAAAGCAGAGTGATGGGCGAAGTGATGGAGAAGTGGATACAGATTTGATATGATTATATTCCAAAATAATGCAAAAACTTGTATGATTTAGGGACATGATGAGGAGCATTGCTATATTAAACATCCCGAATTGTTCAGAAAGGAGGATAAGAATGAAGGAAAAAGAAAAGAGAAGACAAGTACTTTACAGAATGAAAAGAGTCAGGGAATACTCCAATTAGAAAAAACGCAAGGAAGTAAAAGGCTAGTTCACTAAAGAGTAGGTGGAAAACACTTCCAATATGGCAAGGACACAAAAGAATCAGCTGCTATAAAAGAGGATGTAACAAACAGAATACAACTGGCAAAGCTGAGGACAGTGTTGAGAAAGCTACTGTAGTGTGGCTCATGTAGATTTTCAAGGGGATTCAACAGATATCGCTATAAGTAAGTTACAAGTGGATCCAATGGAGAAGGCTGCAGATGATATTAGTGCAAAATTGTTAGATTTAGATGAGCGGTCAGATATTGGGTCTCACCACAATAATGACCTAGATGATGAGGATGGAATGAAATATATTATCAGGCATGCAAGCAAAGCAGGCGATCTTTTCCCTAAACATACCAACAGTTTTGAGGCAAAAAAGGGATACCAATGATTCCACTTCAGATAAAAACAAGAAGTAGCAAGAGGAGGGCCACGAGTTGTGACCAATAATTGATAGTCATCTTTTGGAATATTAAATCTGTTAATACCTAAAATGCTAATGGATCTAAATAGATGGTTTCATTACTCTTTCATAGCTATTATGGAGCCTTTTCAAGATTCGAAAGAGCTTCATCAATATAAAACAATGTTAGGTTTTGACAGTGCCTTGGTTAACTGCTCTGGTAAGATATGAATATTCTAGGAGGAGGAGTGGATAGGGACATTTATCAAGAACTCACCTCAACACATAACAATGCAATTCAATAGCGGAGGTCAAAAGTTTATTCTCTTTTCAGTAATGCCAGGTGTAATGTCCTGGATAGACTGGAACTATGGGAGGACTTGGAGAATTTTGACCCCATTAGGGTTCCCCTGGATGGTGGGCGGAGACTTTAATGTAATTTTGAATGAAGAGGAAAAACTAGGGGGCCTAGATTTTACTCAACAGGAAGCTACTAACTTTGCTTATTATATTAGTATGTGTGCTTTGATAGAGGTTAGTTTCACAGGTAACAAATACACATGGTGGAATGGTAGGATTAAGGAGGCTTGTATATTTAAAAGATTTGACAGAATTCTTATGAACATGGAGTTTAGTCAGCTGTTTCCAACAATTGAAGTCCACCATCTCATTCGTCAAGGGTCAGATCATGCTTCCTTACATGTGATATATAGTTCAAAGGAAAGGCTGCTTAATAAACTTTTTCGTTTTCTTAATTTTTGATCCAAAAATAAGAAATTCAAGGAGATTGTGAAGAGTAATAGAAAGAAGATTTTAATGGAAGTCCTTTTTTGGAATTACATGCAAAAATGAAAAGAGTCAAAAGGGCTTTAGTAGAATGGAGCAAAGAAGAGTATGGAAATATATTTGTGTAGATTGCTACTCTGGAGGATGTTATCAAGGTTAAAAAGGCATAATTAGATATAGATCCTTCTCCCGAGTACAAATGAAGTTAAGCAGGGTTGAAGGCTAAGTTGAAGTGGTTTCTTAAACTAGAAGAGGATTTTTTAAAACAGAAGACATGGATGATATGATTTTCTCAAGGAGACAGAAACACCAAATTTTCCCACACTTATGTACAAGGTAAAAGAAAGATGTTGCATATTTCATAAATTAGAGATGAGAATAGGGTCCTGTCACAGAAAAATGCAGATATTGGGGAGTCAACTATGGTTTTTTTTCAAGATTCAATTTAAGAACTGTAATAGCAATCAGGATTTTTCCTTGTTGAGTTGCATCCCACAGAGCATCATCCAAGAAGAGAATGAGGAGATGACTAAGCTGCCAGATCAGGCAAAGGTCACACAAGTTGTTTTTCAATTAAATGGATTGAGTGTTGTTGGTTCAAATGGATTTTCCGGTCTCTTTTTTCAGAATTGTTGGGATCTATTGCAGAAGACATTACTAATACAGTAAGGGCTTTCTTTAATGATCAGGAGCTTCAAAGGTATGTTACTCGTACTAATTTGGTATTGATTCCTAAAAAAAATTTATTAGAATCTTCTTAAATCCGAGGCCTTTTATCTGAGTTGTTTAATAAAGTCATTTCAAGAGTGTTATATGGTAGGATTGTTCAGGTTTTGCCTAAGATTATTTCTCTTAACCAGTCTAGTTTTGTAAAAGGAAGAAGTATAGTTGAGAATGTGTTGTTAGCTCAAGAAATTATCAAAGACATTAACAGGAGAAATAAGCATACTAATATGGTGGTCAAACTTGATATGATAAAAGCCTATGATAGAGTTTCCTGGATATATCTAACAAACGTCTTGAGGAAATTTGGATTATCTGAGATGATCGTTGATATTTCCTGGATATATCAATGGTATTCAGTGTCTACTGGTATTCAGTGGTCATCAATGGTATTCAGGGGATTGAAGCAGGGTGATCTATTATTCCCCATTCTCTTCATAATAGTTGATGAAGTGCTCTCAAGAAATGTTAATGAGGTACACCACGATAGGTATTTCATTGGTTATGGACTTCTCAAATGAAGCTCAAAGATTAACTATTTATCTTATGTAGATAACACAATCTTATTCTATTCATCAGGAGATAGGTCTTCTATAAAAAAGATGATGACAATTTAATTTTAAGAAGTTATGAGATAGTATCTGCGCAATTGATTAATGAGTCCAAAAGTTTCTTCTATCTTTATGAGAAAACTCCTCTGATTTTCAGATTGAGGAAACTAGTTGACATAAGACAAGGTGAGTTCCCTTTTGACTTTGATGTTAGACCAAAAAGAATTTAGCACGATCTATAAAATTTATGCTCAAAA
>DF365184.1:10058-26957 GCA_000787875.1 Solanum virginianum
CCGTGATAAGTTTGCCTCGCGCAGTAGGCGTTGTGTTTTTGTTGGTTATCCTTCTGGCAAAAAGGGTTGGAAATTATATGACTGCGCTACTGGCGATCTCTTTATTTCCCGAGATGTGTAATTTCGCGAAGCTATGGCGGACTCTGGGTGGCGCGCAGCTATGCAATCTCTTTATTTCCCGAGATGTGTAATTTCATGAAGCGATTTTTCCTTTCTCTGCACAGCGGGTCCCCGAGCTCACTGCAGCAGTGGCTTACCGCGACAAACCACGGTTATCTTTGACGACCCCGCACCAACACCTGCTCCTCCATCAGGTGCCTCTGCTGCCCCCAGTCACAGCCCAACTGCAGCGACTGCCGACGCTCTGCTCGGCCGTGGACAGCGCACTAAGCGCCCTTCAGTTCTCCTCCGGGATTTTGTTACTTATCATGTCCGAAAATATAGCTCGTCGCTCTCGCCACCTTCTCCTTAGTTCTCCTCCGGGACTTCATTACTCATCATGTCCGAAAATATAGCTCGTTTCTCTTGCCACCTTCTCCTCCAGGTTCCTCAGGTACGCCATATCCTTTAGCACATTATATAAATTGTGAACATTTTTCTGCCCGTCATAGGTGTTTTCTAGGAGCCATCCTTGCCGGCGAAGAGCCTCGTTCGTTTGGCGAAGCTATGGCAGACTCTGGGTGGCATGCAGCTATGGCGACCGAAGTCCAAGCCCTCGAAAACAATCACACTTGGGAAGTCACTGACCTTCCCCCCAGGCAGAAAGCGCTTGGATGTAAATGGGTCTACAAAATTAAACATAATTCAGATGGCACAGTGGAACGGCTTAAAGCACGATTGGTCGTACTTGGCAACCATCAACGTGCCGGTATTGACTACAGTGAAACTTTCACTCCAGTTGCAAAAATAGTGACGGTACGTGTATTTTTAGCAGTTGCTGCAGCTAAAAACTAGGAACTACACCAAATGGATGTACACAATGCCTTTCTTCATAGTGACTTAAGTGAGGAAGTATACATGAAACCACCCCCCGGCTTTTATCCCTCTCGGCCCTCTGCTGTGTGTCGTCTGAAGAAATCCTTATACGGCTTACGACAGGCTCCTCGATGTTAGTTTGCCAAACTTGCCACCTCTTTGCGGAGTTATGATTTTTATCAATCTAAGTCTGATTATTCTCTCTTTACCTATCAAGAGGGCAATATTTGCATGCATGTCCTGGTCTATGTGGATGATCTCATTGTGGCTGGCAATACTTCTTCGGCAATCGCTCAGTTTAAGCAATATCTGCATAATTTCTTTCACATGAAGGATTTGGGACCCCTTAAATATTTCTTGGGGATTGAGGTGTCCCGAGGTTCTGATGGGCTGCTCCTTTGTCAGCGTAAATATGCACTTGACATTATCTCTGAAACTGGTCTTCTTGGCTCTAAACCTGTTTCCTGTCCCATAGAACCTAATTATTCTTTGGCCCGTGCCACGGGCGACTTGCATACCGACCCCGAATCATATCGCCGGCTCGTGGGGAGGCTTATATACTTGTTTTTTACTCGCCCGAATTTGGCTTATGCCGTTCATATTTTATCTCAGTTTATGCAGGTGCCGCGTCAGGAACATTGGCACGCTGCTGTCCATGTTGTTCGTTACCTCAAAGGAGCACCTGGCCAAGGAATTCTTCTCCCGTACTCATCGTACCTCCAGCTGCAGGCCTGGTGCGACTCGGATTGGGCAAGCTGCCCTCTTACCCGACGTTCCCTCACCGGTTGGATGATTTTTCTTGGCAGCTCTCCCGTCTCTAGGAAGACAAAGAAGCAGCAAACTGTTTCCCGCTCATCTACCGAGGCCGAATACCGATCCATGGCTGCGGTAACGGCGGAGATTAAATGGCTTAAAGGTCTTCTGCTCACTCTTGGGATTAGACATCCGCGCCCCATAGCTTTAATGTGTGATAGTCGCTCTGCTCTTCACATTGCTCAAAACCCGGTGTTTCATGAACGCACCAAACACATTGAGGTTGACTGCCACTACATACGGGATGCCATTCAGGACGGACTTCTCACGACGGGGTGTTATCGGGCTTAGGCTTATGTAAATATGTATTCATTAACTGTAGATATTGGGCCAAGGGCCTCTAGGGCTTTACGTAGGGTTTTACAATTACCATATAAATATTTGTATTCATCAATGGAATAGACAAGGGGTTTTGATTCCTAACTACACGGCCGCACCTTCCCCACACTTCAATTTTTAAATTTTTTATGATATTTAAAAAAGATTACCAAAATATTTTAAAGCATATATTTTTTTGATAGAGATAAAAGTAGGCTAAAACTAAGCATGTAATATTCTTAACTTTTGACTTTTAACTTTTAAGAATCATTTGGTGTGCAGTATAAGATATAATAATTTTAAGATAAAATATAATATTATTTTATCCTATATTTAGTTTGAGGTATTAGAAAGTTATGATTTTGCCATTCATTAAAAGAATCTATTTTAGATGAAATCTTCTTTTCACCATTTTTAAAATTATTATTTAATTATATTTATAATATTGACTTCTAAAATATATGAAAAAAGTGATAAAATATGAACTTCTAGTCAAAGAAAGACTCCTAAATCTTTATAGAGTTCTATTTCTTTCTTATTTGAATCAAGAAAATAAACTTAAAAAGATCCTAATTTACCATTAGTGATAGAATGTTCTTTATATGAAACCTTTATAAATAAATAATTTATCAAAATTATTTACCTTTTTGTGCGTATAACAAGACTAATTAATCTAAGGATAACTTACTCAAAATCAAATAACCCTTTGATGATGAGATAAGTTATTATGAAATAATTAATCTCAAAATAACTTAGTCTCAACCAAACAACCCCGCTTACAAGTTATTTTTGAAAAAACTAATTCACCGAATCTTTAAATTGCATGGCTAAATGTCCCCTAAAGATGATGAATGGTCGCATTTGCCTAACTATATTGTATTTTGGAGCCCACCATTCAACTATTTTTGCTATCCACAAGACGACGAAATCTCAACCGCGTGCATTATCAATACTACACTACTTGTGGATTCTCATCACTATTTAAACTTGTGTGGAAGACGACTCCTTCAACAAAACTCAGTCCTGGTCGTCGGGGAAATTACATTTTTCACCCTCCAAAACCATAACAACCCAAATGGCTGTCTCTAGTTGCGCTAGGGCATTTCCGTCATTCGAATGCCGTTCGGAACCGGATTTCTCCGGCAGCCTTCCACGTCCTAACGCCGGCTTCCGCTTCTCCGGAAAGGATAACTCCGCGAGTAGCCGATCTCAGGCTTATGGTCTCTCTTCTCTGATTTTTAGGTTTCCTCCCAATTTCGTCAGGCAGCTAAGCATTAAGGCTAGGAGGAATTGCAGCAACATCGGCGTAGCTCAAGTAGTCGCGGCTTCCTGGTCTAACAACCACGCCGGTCCTGAGTTCACTTCGGCGGCTAATGCTGCCGATTCTTCCGCTTCCGCTGCTGTTACTTCGGTCGGTTTCACTGCTGGTGACGAGGAGGTGGCGCTGGTGGAAAATGCGGATTGTAATGATAAAAATGTACAGATTAAGGGTTCGACAGGTGTTAAATATGCTTCATTTTTGAATTCAGATGGAAGCGTTGCTATTCATGCCGGTACGATTCTAAGATCCTCTAGCTTTCGTGCTTACAGCTCAAACTTTTAGCTTGTTATTATTTTCTCTTATTATGTTATGCTCTGCTTCATGAATAATATTGTGAAAAACTTTGATTGATGTTTATGTTGTATTACAAAATCGGACCATCTATCATCCATGTTATATTAAACTAGGATTTCAGCTTTATGAGTTCTAAATTTTATAATAACGATTTAAGTGATAATAACTGGGTGATTAATTTAATACTTCTATATATTTAATGAATTTATTAACACAAATATGTTGTTTGAGCAAAATCTACTTGGGCTACTATCTCTGCCCCTGCTAATAATGGTCTAAATCGATATAGACAAGATGGTATATAGAGCTATGAGATACATATAGCAGTTCAGGATTGAGGTATAGTTGCTTGATTAAATGAATGGTTTAAGCCCTAGTGTGCTTGGCAATCTTGGAAAAAATGCATGCATTAAATATGTTTTGGGCCCTATCATTGTCTGTTGATGTCTAGAGTGTAGATGACGTATCAGAGTATCACACTGAAGGCTTAAGCTGAGGACAACAATAGTGTAACACTTCAAGCTAACATTGGATGGACTTTTCGGATAAATACTTAAAAGTATTCAACTTTATTTATCAGTTTGTCTGAATTAGGCCACAACTCTCCATTTAGTTGAGGTTCAACTTTGTGCAGTCAGTCAAATTTCAAGATATTATGATAAAAATGTCGTCTCAGCTGAATAATTGTCTTGCCTCAAATTAGAGCTTGGATGATCTCCTCATATTTTCTTGACGCTCATTCTTTCCGTGAGTGTTTATGTGGGAGTGAAGAGAAGAAGAAGACTGGTTAGTGATATCAATGACTGAGCTCTCATCAAATAGGAGGAAATGAGGGGTTTCAGTGCTTCCTTCTGACCTTTTTCTTTTGACCTAAATTTTATTGGAATCTAAACCCAAGTAAAAGATGGTAGCTTTGTTGTGGAAAATGAAAGATGTGTTTCTTTCGTTGTGCATTCCAAGCCCCCATTTCTGAATTGGATTTGGATTTCAATACTATTGATTCTTTCTGTTTTGTCCTCTTCTGACAAACCACAAGAAAATAGTAGAAAGGAAAAGGAAATTCTGCTCCTTGAGTATTGTTGCCTGAATGCGTGAGGGTTCTTGGGTTGCCTCGTTTGATAAAAGAAATCTTTTCGTCAATAATATAGATGTACTTATGGATATTCTCTAGTTTGAATAAAGATTATTTCAATATATATCTTTTCATAGTGCAGTTGCCTTCAACAAGGTTTATGGAGGATAGGAATGACATTTGTGCTTTCAGCTCGGCTGTATGATTCAAGAAAAAAAACTTACATTGTTTGTTTTCTGCAGGTGAAAGGTTGGGACGCGGTATTGTTACTGATGCCATAACTACCCCAGTGGTTAACACATCTGCTTACTTCTTCAACAAGACTTCTGACCTTATTGATTTTAAGGTATTTACTGTTGTGCTTGATCCTTGAGTTGCTTACACAGTATAGATCAAAAACACAATCGCTCTCTAGTTCCATGAAGAGTTCCAGACCTGAAAGGGGAAGTCATGACACCACCACTGGCTACTTTCTTGGTCACTTGTCAGTTTTTGTTATATATTATAGTGGTGTACCATCAAATTGGTATGAGAGAATGCTAAGTACATCATTTCAGCAAGGAGAATTTGTTTATGATCAATTTCACCTTATGATGTTTTTGCAGGAGAAAAGACGTGCAAGTTTTGAATATGGGCGCTACGGTAACCCCACTACTGTTGTTCTCGAGGAGAAAATAAGGTTAGCATTAGCTTTGGTTAATTAGATTTTTTTTTTTTTTCATTTTCTAATTTTGTCACTTGAGCTGGGTGTCTTCCGTTGTGAGATTCGACCGGGTATGCTGTTATTTTTGTCGCCGTCTTATGTGAGGTACTTAAGGGGCAATTATTTTAGTAATGAGGTATTTTTATCTCTAACAGTGCACTTGAGGGCGCTGAATCAACTGTGATAATGGCATCTGGAATGTGTGCCAGTACTGTAATGTTCTTGGCCTTGGTTCCTGCTGGTGGGCATATTGTTACAACCACAGACTGCTACAGGAAAACGCGCATTTTTATTGAGACAATACTACCGAAAATGGGAATTACGGTACTTCCGCTAATCCAAATGTTTAAGATTCTCGTCATTCCATTTTTGAAGTCCAGAGATATTACAAAATTTCTTGACAAGAGAAAACATGTTATTCCGAACTGACCTGTTGTTTTTATTTTGGTAATGAAACAAATATCATAAATTCAGTTTGGTAACACTCTCCAGAAACTGCTGGCGACTAATATACTTGAACAGTAATGTTTCTCTTTTGTTGAATTAGTCTATGGGGAAAAAAATACTAAAGTGTTCCATTACCACAGGCCACAGTGATTGATCCAGCAGATATTGGAGCTTTGGAGTTGACATTAAACCAGAAGAAAGTCAGTATGCAAACACATTTTTGTGTATAACTCAACTATGCTAAACTTAAACAGATAGAGTGTGGAAGATAGTTCCAATTGACTGTTACCTTGTTCAATGCAGGTAGATCTTTTTTTTACCGAGTCTCCAACAAATCCATTCCTGAGATGTGTTGACATTGAACTGGTTTCAAAGCTTTGCCATGAAAAAGGAGCCTTGGTTTGCATAGATGGGACGTTTGCAACTCCTCTTAACCAGAAGGCCCTTGCTCTAGGGGCTGACCTTGTTTTGCACTCTGCTACAAAATTCCTTGGCGGGCACAATGATGTAAGTGCCACTAAGCCGGTGTTTTAACAATTAAAGAACTATGCTGGTACTATGAAACATCAAACTGATTGCTATGCTGCACTTCATACAGGTTCTTGCAGGTTGCATTAGTGGTCCTGAAAAATTAGTTACAGTAATCCGAAACTTGCACCATATCCTGGGTGGTGCTCTCAATCCAGTGAGTTCTTCATTGAAGTCCTGATTGACTTAAATCCTTGGCTTTCTGTGCTGTATATGTGTATGTAAATTATGGTGTGAACATATTTTGATGGTGGGTTAATTTGGGCAGCCCGAGGCAGCCCTTCTGAAAATTGGGCATATTTGGACTTAGTATGTTGCCCACATTAACCCATAAAAAAACTTGTCAAAATATTTATAATCTTTTTGTTCCTTTGATATTTCTGATATGGCCATACTAAAGAAAAAAGGTAGTTTTATTAGTAATTAAATAAATAATAAGAAAATAATTCAAGACATTGTAACTTGGTTAGAGCTGGGCGTGTTGGGCTATGACCCATTATGTCTAGCCCATCTTGACCCGACTCAAATAACCCGCCAATTTATTGGCTCAACCCCCATTTGACACCCCTAGTCATGTTGGTACGCTTACTTTAGATTGATTGTTCGCTAGAAGTAGTGTTGTCAGGGGTTCGTATCCCAGTTGAAAGAACTTTGTGTTCATTACGGCATAGTTGTTGATGTTGTATGAATTGTAACTCTCATTTTACGCTTGTAGTTTATGGAAGTCTTATTTAATTTTGATCTACCAGAATGCTGCATATCTTATCATCCGAGGCATGAAGACACTGCATCTTCGTGTACAGCAACAAAATTCAACTGCATTGAGGATGGCCGAGATTTTAGAGGCTCATCCCAAGGTACTCCCTCTTTAACAACTTTATTGGTCATGATTTGAAATTCACGCTCTGACTAGAGCACAATTCCTAATTGATATTGATGATCTTTTATATATATGAGAAAAATAGGGTTGTTCAACTTGATGTAGGTTAGAGGAAATACCAATCTTATGAGCATAACATTGACATCATGATCTAGTTCTAGATCATAAAGGCTGGTTTAATCTTTAAAGGAAGTGGAAAATAATTAAGACACTGAAAGCAACTAACAAAGAAGATGCAGCATTATTATGGGTGAACTTTGTCAATCCATTTGAACCTGTAGATTGTGCTGTAAACACTACAAAGCTGCACTTTTTGGGTGGTTCTATTTTTTCTTTTCTTCATCAATTAACAAAGATTACTTTTACATCCACGGTTGCAACTTCAGGGTGCTTCATTGTCGTCCCCTATGTAACATGCCTACTCACTAAGACAGGTGGGAAACAAGTACACAGTAAACAGAAGAGGAAGCATTCATTATTGTTGATTAGTATCCTCTTGACCCTAAAGATTTTCTATGTTGCCTGTAGCCTTGGACAGTTTATACTCCCTATACAATCCACATTAAGTTAGGTGGCTAATTCGTCCTAAGCATGATTGACACATTAATGAACATAAAAATTTATTTTTAAAAAAAAAACACTTCCTCAATTTCTTTTTTTGTTATCATGCCATACTTCTTGCTTGTCTATGAGCCATTGCATTAAAGTTCAGAGGTCTTTTTATTCCTGCGTTTCATTGGGATCTCTGCTAGTCCTGCAAGAGCTGTCGTCTCTGAAAAAAATGAGTTTGCAGGTGAAACATGTCTACTATCCAGGCTTGCCGAGTCATCCAGAATATCATCTTGCAAAGAAACAAATGACTGGCTTTGGTGGTGTGGTCAGTTTTGAGGTCTGTATTTTAAGATGGATCTATGGTCTTTTCTTAACCAAGTATCCCTGTCATTTCTCTCAACTTGCCGTAGTATATTAAAAGGTTATATGTTTCTATAAAGGTTGATGGGGACCTCCTAACTACTGCAAAATTTGTGGATGCTCTGAAGATTCCCTATATTGCTCCATCGTTTGGAGGCTGTGAGAGCATTGTGGACCAACCAGCAATAATGTCTTATTGGTATGTCAATATTCTAATCCACAAAGTATATTCTATTCTGAGGTGGCGTGTGTTTCAATTTTTCCCGTTAGCTATTTTTGAGCATGTGGTGGCAATCTGGAAACTACAAATTTGATATCTACGGTTAACATATCAAGTATTGCAACAAGCCATGTCTTGTATAGATGATGTTATTATCTTGTATGTCTTAAAAGTAAAAGCATCTGAAGCTTTGGGATAACACACTTCGTTTTTTTCATGGAAAACAGGGATCTTAGCCAGTCCGATAGAGCAAAGTATGGGATCTTGGATAACTTGGTTCGGTTCAGCTTTGGAGTGGAGGACTTTGAAGACGTGAAAGCTGATGTTCTTCAGGCTTTGGATGCCATATAGGCCGTTTCACCTGCAACAATTTTTTCCTTTTCCTTTTCCTGTCCTTATTTGGTTGTTCGTACTTGTGTTATTGCTGACTTCTCGTACATGGCCAATTGTTCGATGTAATGAAAGGATCATGAGTAGATGATCCAATCCATTAAATTATTTGGATATTTGTTTTCCTTGGCTTTCCATTTTTCTTCAAGGACGAATAGTTCGGATGGGGTAGCTAAGTAGTAGCAGGGAGGAGAGCCGTTTAGAAACTTGAATAGCCGAATGAAAAAAGCCAGTCGCAATGAATTTTTGAATGGATGAATAAAGACGAAAAGTAAACTAGAATGCATTTTTTTATTTAAAAAAAAAGGGGGGGGGGGGGGGGGGTTAGTGGGAGACTCTTTTAGTTATCCCAGATTAGAAGTTTTATTTAGTTGAGCTTTAATGTGCACTAGAATATACCCGGTAAATACACACTCCCACCCCTAAAAAAAAAAAAGATTCATGTTCTCTATGATGTCTGTTCTCACATATGAAATGTGTCAAGATCAATTTTTGACATAATACATGAATATACTTGTTAATTTAGATTCAGTTAACATTTATGTTTTTCGATTTTGGATGTGCATGACTCAAGTATATGCACATGTTCTATGTGCATAATACACGTAGAATGCTACATAAGATGAATAGACCTATTTATTTAATTTTATATAAAATTAAATACATATTTATATACTCAAAATTAATGTTATTGGTGCGATCAAACAATACTTAATTGAAAATTTTGCAATTTCCTATTACCTCATCCGTGATCTTTCTCCTTCTACTCAAAATTAATGTTATTGGTGCGATCAAACAATACTTAATTGAAAATTTTGCAATTTCCTATTACCTCATCCGTGTAGTTCAAGTTCTTTTTTTTTAAAAAAAAAAACACTACTCCATATGTAAGGTTGCCGTTCCTTTTTGAGAAAAATAACTAACTAGTATTATTGATTTACCTCGAAGTCGAGCTCTATGGCCGCAATTTTTTAACATTATTTATTTATATATCAAATAATTTATATGATATATAAAATTTAAAATAAATAAACAAATTAAATACAACATACCGTATAAATAAAACTCACAAAATGTTTTTATGAACCTATCTGCTTTCACATTCCTTATATACATACAAGTAGTAATTTTTATATTAAGATATTTTACCCATAAAAAAAAAAGCTTTTTAGCCATAAAGGATCATTTTTGATGATAGAATATAAAAAAGTTTGGATACATTAACTTCTTTGTTAAAACAAACTTATAAATCCTGCTACTTTGAGTTCCTTGGTTGGTGGGTGAGGGAATGCATATCCTCAGCTCAAAATTGCTAAGATATAACAGTTTCTACTGATTTTTGGGATTTCTAAACTCCAAAAAGAGCAAATTTTTGTTAAAAAATCAGTCTGCTTATACGAATTTATATAAAATTCAAAGATTGGTGATATGAAATTCGGGAAAGAATTTAGCACCCATTTGGAAGAAACCCTACCTGAATGGAGGGACAAATACTTGTGTTACAAGCCTTTGAAGAAGCTTCTCAAGCACATCCCTTCTTCCGCAGCCGATAATCCGCCTCCTCCTCCGCCACCGGCGCCGGCGGCCGCGACCGAGCTACAGGAGTGGTTTATCAGAATTCTCAATGAGGAACTTGACAAGTTCAATGATTTCTACGTCGATAAAGAGGAAGACTTCATTATCCGTTTCCAGGTTTTGTTGTCTATTTTTGTTTCTGAAAGTTTAATTGTTTGTAAGTTTTGTTTAAATATTCCCATAGAAGAGTTCAACTTTTTTGTTGTGAAGAGATTGTGTGATTTTTACGCTTGATTAGTTTGATTAATTTTACTTAAACAGATTTTTACAGGTGATAACCTCGGCTTACAATTTCCTTCATTTGAATCAATTCGTTATCCACATCTTAATTATGGATTAGTTGTGGTCAACTACATGAATCTGTTATATCCATTGCGCTTTTTCAAGATTTCCATAAATTGGATCAAATTGTTAGCTTTTGATGGATCTGGGAATGTGAAGGTCTTTAAGAATATGTTTCTAAGTATTTACTTGTCCTATTTTTACTAGCTTATTGTCGTAAAAAGGGATAAATGTACCGTCACTTCTGTGAGCGGTGAGATGGAGGAATTGAAGACCAGGGATTCTTTTAGATCGTCCAATAGTACTGCAAATTTGGTGAAGTCTCTCTTTTTGGATGTCTGATATGCTGCTATGGTATGTGATATTTGATTAAGTGTAGATGAAGAAGGAAATCATTATTTAAATCACAACAAAGGCCAAAAAGATGCAAATGCTAGAGCTTAGGAGCAATGCGTCCTTGTGGACTTTAGATGGATGGTTCAAGTAACTGAGAGGAGATATATATACAAACACATACTCCACAAATCGAAGCAAATATTTGGGTGCTGGTGGTGGGAAATGGTATGCAGGAGCTTCCTGGAGAATATTCTTAGTAAAGTTGGGGGATATAAAGGCATCTTTATGGCATATTCCCCCTACTGCCTTTATAATTTGTTGAGCTGATTTGACTAAGGAAATGCCAAATACTAAATATCAGAATATCTCTGGCTTTCTCATATAACACTGACGCCCCTCCGCTTGACCAGCAGATTACAACAACAACATATCTGGTGTAACCCCACAAGTGAGGTTTGGTGAAGGTAGGACTAGGACGTATGTAGACCTTGCCCCTACAATGGGAGGCAGAGAAGTTGTTTTCGGTAGACCCTCGGCTCAAGGAAAAACATATCAAAGTAGCTTGAAAAAGAAATAACTGAAGTGAAGAAATCATGGCAAAATATTGTACAGAGCTTGCCAAAACATTTTGAGAAAAAGAACGATAAATACCACAAAATAGTGCCAATAATCGAGGTATAATAGACAACAAATAGTAACAGAAATTGAAGGACAAAACACTGCGGGAGAGATACTACGACTACTAGTATAGAAGGAACTACTTACTAACCTTCTACCCTAATCTTTCTCCTTCACAACCTCCTACAGAAGGTCATGTTCTTGGTAAGCCGCAACTTGTCTAAGTAGATTCTCCAGAAAAATACTTGTACTCTTAAATGTTCAGTTTCCCTTCAATTGCAGTGAAGAGAATTGTTCTATTAGGCAACTTGGAGTCTGGGTGCTTAACTAAACTGTTAGATCAAGCCACCTATGATCCTCCCTACATCATGGGCACAACATGGCAATCAAGACTAGGATTGCCTAATCATGCAGGACTTGCTAGCTGATCATTTTACTAGTTTCTTTGAAGCTTCGTTGCATGATTATTACTTAGCTTGGAGATTAGTAGGGATTGGCCTGTTTCTCTCGTCCTGCTACTTTTGATGGAGGCTGCTCAACCATCAAAATTTTCTTGATCAAGTGTTAATAACTAGCAAATTAGTTCTTTAACTTATAAAAACAAAATTAACTGTCAGATTAGTTTTAGGATTTTTGACCATACTTATCGGCTTTGCTGCTGATGTGGCCCCAAGTACTAGATTAAACAAGTAAGACACTCATATATTTAATACTATAAGAAAAATATTAAATATTACTATAATTCATGGACTTTTATGTGACTTCGATAACGTGGAACTGACATTGTCTTTGTTGTACAGCTTTCTTCTTCTCTTGTTGAGACACAAAGATAGTGGATACAATTTTTTAAATAGTACTTCCATTAATACAAGCCACATTATTTAACTCTATCAGAGTAAAACATAAACTTATATTCAATTTATCACTGTGTGAAACACCACATCAATGTACTTACAATGTGAAATATTTAAATCTCACATCCACTAATAAAACTAAAATTTAGTATAAACAATGCATTCTTTCTGTCAAATATCACTTTTATTTTTTGTAGAGCCTTACAGTCAATGCTTCCCAGCCTGTTACATATATTCTTACTCTAATTTATAAGTGAAAATAGTTCCATAATACTAAGCTCGCGTACGTACCCATATTACTTGTATGGAGTGACCCACTTCTTACTTGTGCCAATTCCAAAGCTGCTCCCATTCCTCAAAGCCCGGCATCCGAGTCAACCCTTCCCTTGGGCGGTTCGTGAGGTATATCAGTAGTTAGGGAATTGCATAGATAACGAATATTTCACTTGGTTAATCATAAACTGTGACTAAGTTTCTTCTGAAAATGATTGGATACAATGATGACCATCATCTTTACTTTTCTTCATCTGGATCAGAATATGATGGATATCAGAATAAATGGAGTGGATTCGTAACTATCTTATCTGGTATCTGTGTTGGGCTTTGGGTGGAGCATGTCAGCCGTTCTTAGTCGAGGATTGGGATTGTAGTTGGTGAAAGGAGTTGTTATATGATACCTGATGTCAGAAGCAACCAAATACCTATAACATATATATAACACATTTAAGGTTCATTGTTTCACTCCATAATATATAATATGCAGGATTTCTTTGTCCCATCAGCCATACACAATGCATCATGAATAAATAATAGCTTAAAGACAGGAATATGGCTATCATTCTAGACAACTTTGTTGAGTATTGTTACTGAAACGTGCAAACTGAAGTTGTCAAGTTTTAGTATGAAGTCCATTAAATTGCATATTCAATCTGCAGCTATCTCATTCATGCCTGAATATACAATTAGAAATCGAATTTTGACTTCACATTCAGTTGGCAGAAAGCCATTGTTGTCATCAAATCGGGTTTGTGACCAAATTCATCAGTTACAAACATTACTTTGTTTGCAATAGAATTGGGGAGTCAAGTAACTATCAAAACATTTACTTTTTGCTTAATCCATAATGAAATGAATTATGGTAGTGGAAGGATTCCAGGGAAGCTGCGGGTGTGTTAATGGTGATACTAGGACTGAAGAATTCTGGCAACATGATGGATGATTAGATGGACATAAGTGGTAAATGTGAAACTAAGATTCTTTAACAAGTAGTAAGGTGAGACTGTGGGGGTGGGGGAGAGTTACAGTTCCATTGCCAACTAACAACAATTGTGGCTGGGCTTGGCCAGTGCAGGCATTGGCCAACTAGCAACAATTTTGGCTGGTGCATAGTGGAGGTTTTTGCCCAGTGCGGCGAGCTCGATCCAGAAGGTAAATCCAAGCAAGGAATTTGAACTTGAGAGCTCCAACATGAATGTCCCAAGCCCAAACCACTGGGCCATCCTGAAGGGTTACAGTTTGGAAATTATGAGAGCATTTTCTGAATTTTGACTCATATCCCACTATGTGATTTCAGAAGGGGGCTGAAAATGGACAGTGTTATCTTTTTCCTTATCTTATTCGAGAGGTAGCATTGGAAGTATGCACGAATGAGTGCGTAAGATATCAAATGTGGAAACAAAATGATAGTCATCCTGTAGCAGCATTATTGAATTCTTGTTTCTCAAAGATATTTGTAATAGATAGCAAGTCTCAAACTGCGATAGTGTGGAATTTGATTTTCTTTCCTCTACTTATATAACAGGAACTGAAGGAGAGAATTGAACGTGTGAAGGAGAAGAGTGGCGAAGATGGAGTTCTTGCAACAAATGATGAATTCAGCGAAGAAATGATGAGCATCCGTAAAGACTTTGTTTCCATACATGGGGAGATGGTTCTTCTGAAAAATTATAGCTCATTAAATTTTGCAGGTATAGAACTTTGTCTGTCGCTTTTGACGTGGCCCTTCTGATATTGTTACCATTGATAATTGTGTGTTTCCAGCATCATAGTGCTCTTAAGATTTAGAGGAGAAATTTTACTGTGTTAAACACAATTATGTCTAGTTATGAGAGTTGGCCTTGTTTGTCAGGTGAATTTTATATCATTGCTCACTACCTCTCACTCTCTCTCTGCAGCCATCAGCTGCGGTTCCTCCTCAAAGCCTTCCCTCTTTCAGATTCTTCTTCTTCTTCTTCCACTTTTTCCTCCCAACACCATCCTTTTCCCAAGCCGCACGTCTCTTAGACTCTTACCCCACTTTCTCCACTGTTATTGGTTCCTTATTCCCTCTGACTCTTACAAGCAACTCATCAAACTACACAAACTGAGTAAAGACGCAGCTTGATTTCTTCAAAGTCAGGGCAAAGTGCATAGAAGGTAGAGAAACTAAATGCAACTCCAAAACAGTATTGGCTATTACAAATTTATAAGTTTTGGGATGTTGTCTTTCTCCTCACTTCTCCCCGTACTTTCCTGCAGTTTAATGTTCAACACATTTTCTCCATTTCCTATTTTTTGTTTTCCCCATATCCTTACCCATTCTCTTCTGATGATATTTTCCTCCTCAATTCTCTTCCTCCACTTCGAATTCCTTCTATCTGTTCACTTTTTCTTTCCAATTTTGTACATTAATTCTGTGAATGACTTGTAGTTGATACAACAAGATGGTGTGGTCTTGGGATGAGACGAAGAGAAAATAGAGGAGACGATAGGAAACTGGGGGGAGAAGGAGAAGGAAAGATGACAAGATGATGCAGTGTGAGGGTGTTGGAAGGAGAAAGAAGAGAAACTAGGAATGCTTTGAGGGGAAAATTGATGCTGGGTATAGAGAGGAATATGGGTGATGTAAAATTATGGGAGCTTACTAGCTCTACTCGGCAAACAAGGACAACTCTCACATAACTAGTCTTACTTTAGTCTAACACGAAAGTAAGATTCTTGATTTAGAGGTATAACACCTCTGATTTCTGCAAGATCAAGTTTTCTTCTCTAACAATTTTTGTTTTCTTAGCACTTGTTAAGATCTTGAAGAAGTATGATAAACGGACTGGGGGATTGTTGCGTCTGCCTTTTACACAAGTTGCTCTTCATCAGCCGATCTTTACTACAGAACCTCTAACGAGATTGGTCCATGAGTGTGAGGCTAATCTTGACGTCCTATTTCCTTTGGAAGCAGAAGTTGTTGAATCAGCTGCCCCTGCAGAAGAACCAATGGGAGCAACTTCTTCTGATGCTTCCAATGTTTTCCCTGATACAACAATTCCACCGGGAGAAGAAAATGGGGACATATACCGAAGCACGCTAGCTGCAATAAGAGCCATTCAGGGACTAAAGAAGGCAAGCTCAACATATAACCCATTGTCATTTTCATCTATTTCTGGGAACCAAGATAATGATAGCCCAGGTGCTGTAACGGCAGAAGACTCTGATTCTGACTCATTGGTTTCCTCTTAGAATGGTGAAGAGCCGAAACAAGTTTCCAGTTCACCAAAATAGAGTTTACTGATCATGTTCTCGTATGTTCATTATGGAGTATAGTGCTAAAACTGTGTACTTTCTGCATTGTGTCTGAATAACTGCTTACCCAATCAATAATGTAAAGGAATAAACTTTAAATGTTTGTGGCAATCACAAAAGGTTGATGGTCATCTCTGACATCTATAAATGCGTGTTTTTCTGCAATTTGAGAGGGCACAACAATAGTGATGTATTCTGCCTGTTAAGGAGGATGATGCAAGTAACGAATGGAGAAGACACAATGGAACTGAAGAAATCGGAAATGGACGAAGAAGATCAGAGATTTAGGGACAACACTGCACTCAGTGCTCTGTTCCTTCAACAATTTTCTTTTACAATCAATACTACCGTTCCCACATGTACAATTTCCCTTTCTAAAGGGTATAATTTCTTTCAAATACAAAATAAACCCCCAACTTAATAAACAGCAACAATTAACCCAAAAAATGTCTAAAAGCTGCAAGAAGGTCTAAAAAATTACAACCCAGTCCGAAACAGCCCAAAACAATTTATTTTGGTTCGCATTCTGCATCATTCTCCCCCTCTAAAAAAAGATTCGTCCTCGAATCTGCCACATCATCATCATGCAGCTCTTCTCAAGAATTTCGTCTCTGTACCAGCTAGTGGCAGACAGTTTGAACCTGGTACTAGCTTGTACCCAATTAACTGCCCAGTGCGATTGACTGTTCTTGTATTCCGAATAATTCAATGCCGCGCTGTTAGAGGATTACAATCACACATTGCTTCCAGTTCCGTTCTTAGCAATCTCTCTTCAGCATAAAATGCATTATTGTGAACATTATTTT
>DF365181.1:11416-26970 GCA_000787875.1 Solanum virginianum
ATAGATAGTAACAATAATCCCTAAGCTTGAAGTTTTGAGAAGTAGTGTTAAAGAGGAGATAAAATTGTGAGAGTGAAAGCCTTAGTTGGAGATTTGCTCTAAGAGGCTTGCCATAGTGTATGTTCGAGAAGAAGATGTTGATCTGTGAGGAAGTGATTCTATGGGCAGGGTATAAGACACCCTTAGGTAAGACGAGAATAACTCAATAGATAAGAAGAGGCTTGAGATATGTATCCATGATTATGTAAAAGTGTGTGAAGCTCTAAGTTATGACTTTTATACGAATCTAGATAGTATATTTGAGTTATCGATGTGGAGTAGGCTGATGTAAGTAATCTTTGTCGTCACAAGTAGCTAAGTCGATTGGGGCTTATGAATAGATGATGATGAGTTTTCCATGATAGTTTAAGTCTTATACAAATGAGTTTATGGGGGGGGGAGGGCACAGGAGTTGGGAGTCTGCTAGCAAAAAGAGGAGGTTAGATTGCAAGAGTTGTGGGAAGTGGTTATGTACACCATAAGAATAACAAATATAGAGAGATTTTCATAGATACATGAAGGAGCTAAGAATGGTATCACTGAAAAGAGTCTGACTGGCTAGTTATATGTATGTGACTATAACATAACAAAAGAGTTAAGATATTCTTGTGGATAGTGATTCCTTGACCGTATGGAGGTATATGCTTATAGCCTAATAGAGGAAATTGATTCCCAAATTTAGAGAAAGGACCTTGAGAGCTACGGGGGAGATGATGAGGTGGTAAACCAGAGTAGATCTTGAGTCTTCGATAGTGATGGGCTGAGCAAGATGAGATATCAATTCTCTTCCATCCCATACTATCTTTACCCTTCAGTTGAGATGATACTCTATTCCCTTCTGGTGTATGACTGCCATACCTATGGCCTAGTCCTACGCACATCATGTTGACTCCCGTTTATGTTAAGTTTCAAGGATGAGAAACGATGAATTCATTCATTAATCTTGATCTTACCCCATGGATCCAAGAGTTTTCTATCCTATGTTGAATGAGATGTGACCTGAGTTTTACACTGTGTATAGTTTCGCGAACCTGGAATGAGTCTTGATCGATGAGAGAGATTGTACTTTATTTACAAATGTCCTCAGATAAGATTTTTCGATTGAGTCGTGTTAATGATCTTTCGTTCCAATCCCTTTGAGTAATCCAGCATTTCAGTCTTGATAGAAGTATTGACGATAGTAGACGAGTTATAGGTAATGGGAGAGAATGAGTGCTTCTGAATTGTGATAATGGAGTTGAGTTCCTATCTTTGAGTTCATGTTCCTTTTTAGCCTCTGCGTACTTGAGTATGCAAGTCCTTAATAGTATTTGTGCCTAATAATGATGTTGGAGATAAAGCTTAAACTCTAGATATTGTGTTCGAAGTCTATTCTTGAGAATGAGTATTCGAATATCTGAGTATTTGAGTTTTTGATGGTATTTATGCTTATTTTACATGGAGAGGTAGTAGTTTGGGGGGTTTCATCAAAGGGGGAGATGATGAGTTTCTCTAGGTCCAATTGTGATGCTGATAGTAGTAGACTGAGAGTGAGTGTAGATGAGGAGGAGTGAGTATATCCTTATTATGATATTGATATTAACCTTGTGTCATGTAGGGATAAAGATAAGAAGGAGAAAAGTGATGAAACCTTATAATGAGCAATAGATAGGTAAGAGTATATTGGTGTGACTTTGAGTGAGAACTCATTGAATGGTGGAGGTAGAAGTGCTAAGTAGACTTTAAAATTCTAAGGTATAGTTGAAGTGGTTAGAGTGATAGGCTTGAATTCATGGTTGTGTTCTGCAAGTATTGATGACAGACTAGTGAAGACTTCGTAATAAGGGTTTGAGAAAGAGTAGTGAATTAGTGAAGAGGACTACTGATCTTTTAATAGAAGCCCCTGTGGAAGTATAGAGTTGAGTATGGAGGATTAACTTTATATGACTATGATCATCTTGTGAATAGCACCTTAAGGCTTAGAAGTAGGATTGAATAGAAGAGAAGGAGGTGGTTAGATGGAAATTTGAATAAGAGCTATAGGATTAAGTTGATGGAGTAAAGTGCCATGAAAGGGAGTACAATTGAGCTGGGGTGTTGAACTCGAGAGTGTCCATAGCGTCTTGCATATCACGATGGTCCCATTCTTGATTATAGTTGATGACCTTCTTCTTGAGTCCAAACAATTGATTGACGAGGTGTTCAAAGGATTCAAATTGCTTAAGTTCTGATGTCCCCTTCGTTCCTGTCGGTGAGGATGTCTAAGGTATAAAATGAGAACCTTATGGGATAGATTGTAGGATTGTGACTAACTTAAGAGGTAGCATAAGGTGACCTTTAATTAGGCTTGACCTTGGTAAGAGTATGCAGTGAAGCTTAGGTCTAGATGAGAGTTATGAGCTGCAGATAATGATGCCCTCTAACGAGTTGAGTTTTCTACTCTTGAGTTGATGTCCACCCACGAGTTGGAGTATTTGAGAAATTAAGTTCTTGATGTGTATATTCTTGAGTCTGAATAGAGACTATTAAGATAGACGAAGAGTTGAGAGTTTGATTGAATGACTGAGTATTGAGAGGAGCTTTCAATTGTTATTCGTTCCTTGATATCCATCTCCACTCATCATTCGAGAACAATGATCCCCATGGAGAGATAATGTAATACTCGATAAAATTACCAAAATACTCCTAGAGGAGGGACGTGTGAGTAACACATCTTTCCATGCTCTATTTGCAAATTCGAGACCAGATTTGCAATCAGCACGAAACATTGAGTTGGAAAATGGTTTCATTCGATTTTTAGAGTAATCGGATTGAAAAATAATTTTTTGATCCAAAACCCGAGTCATTGAGGGTGTGCGTCAAGGCCGCAATGCTCCCTGGGTGCGAACCCACACCTTAATGTTTTAAAAAAAATTTGACGAAAATTGGAAAACTCGTTTGGAGAATTTTTGGAAAGAAAATACACCGATCCTCGCCTGGAGCGCGTCGTGGACCTGTATACATTTTGAGATGGACTTTTTTATTTTGTGAGGGGTATTTTAGACCTTTACGAATCCCTCTTAAGATTAATAAACGAATATAAGAAATCTTTTACATTAAGCCAAGTCCAAAGAATTTGTACTAAATTTTTGTATGAGCTGATAGAAAGGTCAACTTCAAATGACCATACCTCCTAAAGTATAATGAGTTAAGTAACTCATAATTTATCAAATCGATGACATTTGAACTAGCTTTCCAACATATTTAATTTTGGCCTTAATCAGAGTTTGGAGTAGAAAATTATGACCATTTTAGTGAAGGGGTACAGAGCTGTCTGAAGGTCCGCGATAGATCCGCGTCACGGACCTAACATAAACCCTTACTGGATAGGCTAATGACATTTTCTTCTTTTTATTTTGAGGGTATTTTCATCATAAAACCATTGAGGGTCTATTTAAGGTCCCAAAACTCATAAAATGTCAGTTTTCATAATCAAAAACCCTCTCTCTCCTTTACTCCTAAACATAAACGCTCAAGAATCATCAAGAACGTCATCAAGTTAGCATTAACTTTTAAGATTAATCATCAAGGTAAGTTATTCTGCATGAATTTCAAGGTACCCAATCTAAATTTCTTTATCTATTCATGAATCTCTAATAGAATCTTAAATCATAACCTTGAGTTTCAAGAAAATGAATTCAAGAATCCCAAGAAAGGATTCTTCTTTTTCAAGAATTAGGGTTCTTCATCAAGAACTCTAAAGATTTTTGAGTTTTTGATGGTATTTATGCTTATTTTACATGGAGAGGTAGTAGTTTGGGGGGTTTCATCAAAGGGGGAGATGATGAGTTTCTCTAGGTCCAATTGTGAGTTCAAGAATCAAAGAGAAGCCGTTCAAACAATGTCTTTCCAAGTTCTTCCACTCTAAAAGAACTATCAAAATCGAGGATTTTCTCTAAGAAAGCTAGTATTCATCAAAATTCGATTGTAATATCAACTTTTCAGGTATGTAAGGCTAGACTAAAAACATGGAATTGTTCTCCCATATGCTCCATAGATATTCTGTACCACCTGGTGAATTGACCAAACTACCCCTAAAATTGACCTTGTGCGTAATGCATCTTCCTATGCTTTATTTGCAAATCAGAGACCGGATTTGCGATCAGTGCAAAAAACTAAGTCAGAAAATGGTCTCGACTCGACTTTAGCGCGAAAAAATGCGAATTATTTTTTCAAAGAAAATAAAAAATAGTGAGCTTTCTACGCCCCTTCCATGATGCGGAGAGGACTCAGAATCACACTTTGTTTTTTCTAAGAATTCGACGAAGGTTGAAAATTTGCGAAAACTAGTATTTTAACACTAGTGCGCGAGCGCACCAGTACAAAAATGAACTTTTTTCTTTTTTTATTTGGGAAGGGTAGTTTTGATCTTTCCCACACCCCATAATCATAAATTAGTCGGTTTTAAGTATAAATTACGTCGTAAACGCACAAAATCCACTTTCATTCCTTCAAAGAAACCCTCCCAAGAAAGGTCAAGCGTAAGAAAAAATCAAGAACGTAGTAGGGCTCAAGAATTTCTCCAATTCTCCAAAAATTCTCTTTTCAGGTATGTAAGGCCACCCTAAAACTATGATTTTGAGAATATTTTAGAAATTTTAAGTTAGTTTCAACCAAGAACTTTCAAGTTCTAATTGAGGTTAAATTCATGTAAATTTTGTGAAGTATGTTAATTTCCATGGTTCATATAGATTCTTAATTCTAATTGAGGTTAAATTCATACATATTTTGTGAAGTATGTTAATTTCCATGATACATATAGATTCTTGACGAATATGTCAATTCTTGATTTCTATATTATTTAATTAAAGTATGGTTATCAAAGTTATACTCAGGTACGAACAAGATTTATCGTTGTTGGGGTTTCTTGAAAATCTTGTTACTATTTCAAGAAAATGAAAACTAGTATGAGTAACTTTTAAGCTAAGTTTTAAGAAGTATTTCAAGCTTGGTATTTGAAAGATAGCTGAGTAATAATATTCTATTTTGAGACACTTGTAATAATGGAATTTTTAGATAAAGAAAAGTTTAAGACAAGTTGAGAAAAGTTTAAGAAAAGTTAAAGCTAGCTAAGTCCCCGAAAGATCAAATTTTGAGAATTCATATTCTTTACAGTTATGAGTTATATAAAAGTGTTTTGAGAGTAGTATTGAGCACTGATATGGGCGAGAGTAGAATAAATTACTCAAACTCATAAACTATGTAGCCAGCATAGGATAGGATTGTACCAAGGTACATTCCTTGTTAGTCATTGAGATGGTCCAGTTTTGGGATAGATCCACTCCCCTAGTTCTTCGTCTCCTACCCCGGCAAAGTATGGGATGGCTCTGACAGCGTGAGCAAGATGCTGTATCATCACGAAGCTCATAGTGCTTGTTGTCGATTAGAGAAACTCCCCAAGAAGTAACGCCTATAATTTTACGCACTGAGATTTAGCATTTCTTTCTTAAAGTATTTCTTTATTTATGATGCATATTTAGGTGAGTTGAGCCAAGTACAGAGCCAAGTTTTGAGCATCATATTCTACATATATTTTAGCTGTGCTCATTTATGCGTTAACGTAAGTGTTTCTTTTATGTTGAGTTGCACTTTTGACAAGTTTAAGAATGTAAATGTATATATTTCATATGCATGATATATTTTGTTAATTAAGCTATCTCCAGGTGCAGTTTTAAAGTAAGTATTCTATCTTTATTATGTTTTGGCCATCTTACGTACTGTATATTCCACGTATTGATGCCTTTGGTGCTGCATCATATCATGATGCAGTTGCAGGTGTCTATGTTAGCAGATGCTCAGTAGGACAGTCCCCATCAGTGGTCGGTGAGGCCTCTTAGCATCCAGAGGAGCTCAAGAGTTTTATTTAAATGTATTTGTTGTTGTTGAGGTACCTATGAGCCTCTTCGGTGCCTTATTTCAGAGTCAGTACTTTAGAGGTCTTGTACACTAGAAAGATACTGTATCAAGTTATTTCTTTGAATTTTTTTTAGTCAAGTTGTATACTTTACTATTTTATTTTAAGTTTCATAAACTTTGAGCCTATTCTATCCCATTTCAGTATTATTGTCTTTCGCTGAGTAAGTTAGCCAGGCCAAGTGGTTCACTTAGGACCATAAATGATTTTCGA
Source organism: Solanum virginianum (assembly GCA_000787875.1). NCBI lineage: Eukaryota > Viridiplantae > Streptophyta > Magnoliopsida > Solanales > Solanaceae > Solanum > Solanum virginianum. The sequence goes on from DF365181.1 coordinate 17,601, forward strand.
GTATCGGCCATGTTCAGGGTGTAGGCTCTGGGCATGACAAACTTAGTATCAGAGCATAGAGCTCAGGTGTCCTAGGGTGTCTACGAAGTCGTATCTGTAGAGTCTTATTTATGGTTGGAAGGGCCTTACTTCTATAAATGTGAGACCATTGACATCTAAGAAAAGTTTTTCTTCTTTCATACTCTAGATCGTGCAATAAAGTTACTTTATAATGAAACTTGTATATATCCATGCGGTTTCCAGATCTGTTCGACTACCTCTCATAATTAAGGTGGTTGGAATAGAAAATCCCAGATCCTTATTGTTGAGTTCCCTTCAGACGAAGTATTCAAAAAGCAAAGAGACTACACTAGGCTTGAAATGAGCCAACTAGTGTGCTTGGGTTGTCGATCTATGATATTGCACTCTTATTCATATGAATCGTGCATTTGAGTTAGAGCAAGATATGATGTTTTCTGGATAATGTTTCCTCTATCATTCTGTAGATGTTATTCTTGAGATAAAAGTTAAGATATGCCTCTTTTTGAAATAAAGGGATTGGAGTCCTTTTTAGACCATGTGACGGAATATTCCTAGAGCTAGAAAAGATGTAGGAATCATGAAGAGTGAGAATAGAAATTTCTTGTAGCTGGTAGCTAAGAGTCGTGTGGTGAAAATTCGGGACCCTTCTAAGTTGAGTTAAAGGAGAGTTAATATTCCCAAGCCTCCATGATAAGGTAGAAAAGAGTTGTTAGTTCGTATAAGATGGTGCACACTCGAATATGAAAGGTTTTGAGGTTGAAGTAGTATTGTGTTAGTAATGATTAGTATATGTGTTGAAAATAAGAACAGAAGGCATAAAGTAGTAGATGTAAACTAGACCCATGATTGTGAAAAGAAGAGTCATGTGAGATTTATAGAGTTATGAGCTTAGCTAAGTAAGGAGGCATAATGGATGAGTGGTTATTATCTAACTTATGAAAAAGGAGAGTGATAATAGATTATACTTAGACAGACCATGAGCTGGAGAATTGATTCTTACCATGAGGCTTAGTGATCTAAAAATTCTTGACCTTACCTGGTAGGTTAGAGTTACTAAAGTATATATATGTATAGGAGAAGTGTGGGTGCACGTGTTTAGTATTAAACCTTAAGCTTGAACCTTGAGTGAGTATCATATGAAGGGGGGACAGTAGGATGAGAGTGACACCATTAGTTGGAGGTTTGGCCTAGTGAGCTTGACATAGCATTAGCGAGAAATTAAGCTATTAACTTGAAAGAAGTATGATGTTACAAGAACATTGTATATGATCCGTAGATGAAGATAGTGAATTGAGGCTAAGTCATTAGATAAGAAGAGGGCCTAAGATGTATATCCAAGATAGTCTATAAGTGTGAGGTATGTTGACTAAGTATTTGCTATGAGGTTTTTGAGGGCCTGGGTTTCTAAAAATTTACCTAGTAGTTACGAAGAGGTGTGATAGGATAGAAGAGTGTAATGCCCATGTTAGTACTAGACCTTAATCTTAAATCATGAGGAGTCATGTGAAAAGGGAGATAACAGGTGATAGTGATAGTCCGTATTGGGGAATTACTCTAAGAAGCTTCCCATGGTGCATGTTCGGGATTAGGATGTTGACCTTCTAAGAATGTTATGAATGAGCATGGTGTAGGTTCCCTTTGGTAGGAATAGTGAATAGAGGATAGCTCGTGAGATAGCAAAAGGCTTAAGAGGTGTAGCCAGGATAGAGTAAAGCTATATGAAGCTCCAAGTTATGACTGCTATAACAATCTAGATAGTATAATAGAGTTGTGAAGGTGGAGTAAGATAATATAGACATTATCTTTAACCCTTAAGAGTTGAGTCCAAGGAGGATTGTCATAGATAATGAGGAGATCTCTGTTGCAGTTCAGGCTTTCTTCAGTCCAATGTAAGAGAACATGGAAGATGAGTGCCAGCAGACCAAAAAGGAAGATATTAGATCATAAGTCCTAGAAAGCGAATGTTGTCCCAATGAGGGTAGCAAGAGATTGAAGATACTTACACAGATAGAAGAAGGTTAGAAGTTGGTACCTCGAAAGAATGTTTTAGCAGTAGTTTCACAACCTTGAGTAGTAAGTAACTGGAGGATATAAGCATTCTATACATAGTGGTGCTCCAATCGTCTAGAGGGTTATACCTATGGCGTAGTGAAGAGAATTAGTCCACAGACCTAGAGAGGTGACCTTTGAGCTGAGGGGAAGATGTGTAGATAATGAGCCAAAGTACACCTTGAGCTTTTGATAGTGGCAAGTTGATCAGAACGAGGCGTAAATGCTTTCCTATCTTATATTCCTTATACTTTACCGTGATGACACTTTATTCCTATATCATGTAAGGGCACCATGCCCATGATTTAGACTCATTCACTCTATGTTGATATGTGTTCATGTTCAGCTTTTAAAGTGAGAAGTGATAACTTCATTCAACAACTTTGATCTTATCTCATGAACTAATGGTTTCCAACCTTTTGGTTAACTAAGACAAGACTTGAGCTTTCCAGTATATACAGTTCCATAAACTTGTGGTGAGCCCTAGTGGCATCACATCATGTTATGAATGTCCTCATATCGGATTTCCTAAAAAAATTGTGCTTACGGTATTATACTCTAAGCCCTCCTGGACATGTTGTCCTTGGTATTGATAGTGATGATGATAGTTGATGAGCTGCGTCAGATGAAAGAGAATGGGTGACGATTATAGTACGCTTATTCCATTTAAGGTTACAAATAAAGATGAGACTTAGTAGTATGTAACAGTCAGGTAAGGGTAGATTGGCATGCCTCCTAATAAGAGTTAAGGAGATTGTGGGTGTAGAGGTGCTAGCATAAGTTTGAAGGATTCTAAGTAATGTCAAACTCTGAGAAGCTACGAAGTGATTAGGATGATAAGCTCGAAGGCATAATCGCCACTAAGTGAGAAATAGATGTGTGGGGATGGTAATCTTTGTAACCAAGCCTCTAGAAAAGTGCAACACATAGTCTTTATGGGTTACATTAGCATAAATATGATCATCCTACGAGTAGCACTTTATGACCTTGAGTTAGACTTGAAGATGATGGGAGTGTGAAATAGATTTAGGTAATGCTGAGGGTTGTAAGCTTCGGTTAATGAAGGGTAGAACTCGAGAAAAAGAGCATAGTAGTAAAAAGGACTAGTGATCTTTAACGAAAGCCCCGTGGAAGTTTAGAGAATGAGTATTGAGAATTGACTTTTTATTAATATGATTATCTCGTGAAAAGAACCTTGAGGCTTAGAAGTAGGCCCGAATGGAAGAAGAGAAGGTGGTAAGATAGAAATTGAGTCAGAGCTATACACTTAAGTTGGTGTGGTTGAGTTTTTCACTCTTGAGTCAGTTTCACCCATGATTTGGAGTATTTGCGTAACAAAGTTCTTGATGTGTATATTCTGAGTCCGAATAGAGACTATTAAGTCGATGAGGGGATTGAGAGTTTGAGTTATTGAGTATCGCCACGAGTTTTGAGTTTATTCGTGCCTCATTAGCACAAAATCCTCATCATTCGAGGACGAATGATCCCAATAAGGAGATATTGTAACACCCGCTGAATTGACCAAACTATCCCTAAAATTGACCTTGTGTGTAACACGTCTTCCCATGCTCCGTTTGCGAATCCGAGACTAAATTTATGATCAGTGCAAAAAACTGAATGGAAAAATGGTCTCGACTCGACTTTAACGCGAAAAAATGTGAATTATTTTTTTCAAAGAAAATAAAAAATAGTGAGCTTACCCCGCCCCTTCAGCGATGTGGAGAGGACGCAGAATCACACTTATTTTTTTTCAAGAATTCGACGAAGGTTGAAAATTTCTGAAAACCAGTATTTTAAAACTGGTGCTCGACACGTACCAGTATAAAAATAAACTTTTTTTCTTTTTTTATTTGAGAAGGGTAGTTTTGACCTTTTTCACACCTCATAATCCTAAATTAGTTGATTTTAGGTATAAATTATGTCCTAAACGCAGAAAACCCACTTTCATTCCTTCAAAGAAACCCTCACAAGAAAAGTCAAGCATAAGGAAAAATCAAGAACATAGTAGGGCTCAAGAATTTCTCCAATTCTCCAAGAATTCTCTTTTCAGGTATGTAAGGCCACCCTAAAACTATGATTTTGAGAATATTTTAGAAATTTTAAGTTAGTTTCAACCAAGAACTTTCAAGTTCTAATTGAGGTTAAATTCATGTAAATTTTGTGAAGTATGTTAATTTCCATGGTTCATATAGATTCTTGATGAAAGTGTCGATTCTTGATTTCTATATTATTTAATTAAAGTATGGTTATCAAAGTTATACTTAGGTATGAACAAGATTCACTGTTGTTGAGATTTCTTGAAAATCTTGTTACTATTTCAAGAAAAAGACTAGTATGAGTACCTTTTAAGCTAAGATTTAAGAAGTATTTCAAGCTTGGTATTTGAAAGATAGCTGAGTAATAAAGTTATATTTTGAGACACTTGTAACAATAGTATTTTCAGATAAAGAAAAGTTTAAGACAAGTTGAGAAAAGTTTAAGAAAAGTTAAAGCTGGGCTAAGTCCCCAAAAGATCAAATTTTGTGAATTCATATTCTTTACAGTTATGAGCCATATAAACGTGTTTTGAGAGTAATATTGAGCATTGATATGGGCGAGAGTAGAATAAATTACTCGAACTCATAAACTATGTAGCCAACATAGGATAGGATTGTACTACAGTACCTTCCTCATTAGCCACTGAGATGATCCAGTTTTGGGATAGTATCTACTTCGCTAGTTCTTCGTCCCCTACCCCGGCAAAGTACAAGACGACGTTAGGCACTAAGATGACTCAGTTTTGGGATGGATCCACTCCGGTAGTTCTTCGTCCCCTACTCCGATAAAGTACGAGACGACTTTGGCTGCGTGGGCAAGATGTTGTATCATCACGAAGCTCATAGTGATGGTTGTCGGTTAGAAAAACTTCCCAAGAAGTAAAGCCTATAATACACACTGCCATTTAGCATTTCTTTCTTAAAGTATTTCTTTATTTATGATGCATATTTAGTTGAGTTGAGCCAAGTATAAAGCCAAGTTTTGAGCACCATATTCTACATATATTTTAGCTATGCTCATTTATGCATTAATGTAAGTGTTTCTTTTATTTTGAGTTGCACTTTTGACAAGTTTAAGATTGTAAATGTATATATTTCATATGCTTGATATATTTTGTTAATTAACCTGTCTCTAGGTGTAGTTTTAAAGTAAGTATTCTATCTTTATTACGTTTTGACTATCTTACATACCGTACATTCCATGTACTAACGCCTTTGGCGCTGCATCGTATCATGATGCAGTTGCAGGTGTCTATGTTAGTAGATGCTCAGTAGGACATTCCCCATCAGCGGTCGATGAGGACTCTTAGCATCCAGAGGAGCTCAAGAGTTTCATTAACTTTATTTATTGTTATTGAGGTACCTATGAGCCTCTCCGTACCTTATTTTAGTGTCAGTACTTTAGAGGCTTCGTAGACTAGAAAGATACTGTATCAAGTTATTTCTTCAAAAGATTTTTGGTCAACTTGTATATTTTACTATTTTATTTTAAGTTTCATAAATTTTGAGCCTATTCTAGCCCATTTCAGTATTATTGTCTTCCGCTGAGTAAGTTAGCTAGGCCAAGTGGTTCACTTGGGACCAGAAATAGTTTCTGAGTGCCGGCCACATCCAGGGTGTAGGCTCAGGGCGTGACACGTTCATAGATGAGTAAGAGTCCATGAGTCCGTATACATGATTCTTGAAGTATTATCTTGATTAAATTCTTGAAAACTATATTACTTACATGTATTTTTATGTTGATGATCATCACAAACTAAATTTTATTGCATACATGTTTTATTATGAAGTATTTTACACAACTTTATATTGTACTTGGTTAAAGATTGCAAGAATGAGCTTAGGGGATGAGTCTCGAGACTTGATGATATAAATGTGCCGATTGTTATGGTTGTGGTCTTGAATTGAGAGTGTTGATGACGATGTTGGTGAGATTGGTTTCCTTAGAGTCTTAAAGAGGTTGAACTTAATCTTAAAAGAATATTCTTAATCCATTGAGTTGATGGTTGATGAGATGAGTTGATGTTCTTTGTCCAAAGGAGACTAAATGATGAGAAATCTTGATGTTTGATGTTTATGAGCATATTGAGTCCTAGGAGGAGTATTGAGTACCAAAATGAGTAAGAGTGAGTCCCACTCGCACTCATAACTACGTGGCCAGCGTAAGCGTAGGAGAGGATTGAACTGTAAAAATAGATGTTTCCTTAGTCCCAAAGAGGACTTGATTTTATTATGGATTCATAGATGCCACACCCTTTCACCCGGGCAAGGTGCTGGGTGGATGCCGCAACAATATCGCTTCATTGTATCATCATCGGCTCATAGGTGATGGTTGTAGGTCTGAGAAACTCCCAGATAGGTCCCACACTGATAATACTATAATGTTGAGTTGAGTTTCATTGAGTTGAGTTACCTTGAGTTAAGTTGAGTTGGTTGATGGGTCACTTGTCTACTCTTTATTCTTGCTTTAAATAGACATTTGATATTTTGATTGGTTATCATTCTGAGTTGATGTTGTTCCACATTATTCTACCTGTTTCTGTTTTATTCTTCTATTTTACATACCGTGCATTCCACGTACTATCGCTCACTCAGAGTTGCATCATTTTATGATGCAGATATATGGATTAGGGATCGTCAATAAGCGCATCGTTGAGGGTCTAAGACGTTCAGCTAATTGGTGAGCCTCTCCTACTTTGGAGGAATCATTACATTTATTTTCATCTTGCTTTTAGAGTTATATTTGATTAGCTTTCCTTCATTTTGAGGTAGCCATAGGTTTGTCATTGACACAACTTGATAGTGATAGAGGCTTCATAGACTAGAGTCGAATGTTGATGTTAAGACTTGTTGAGCTAGCTCTTCCTGCTAGCCCTTTTATTTATTGATATTATTTTGATATTAGATGAGATGTGCCCATTACTTTCCTTAGTCTTCCGCTAATTTTCTTGAGTTTATTGATTGAATGAATATGATGAGGCCAAATAATTTGCTTGGGGACTAGCAATAGTCTTTGAGTGCCGATTACATCTACGGTATCCTCCCGGGGCGTGACATATAGATAATTCAAAATTAGAATTTTCCTTTTATCCATAATGAAATAATTTATAACCGCATAATGATTAAAAATTACTTTAGACTATAAATGTTTTTTTTTAATAATATCTTAAATCAAAAGATGTCACATAATTGAGACGATGTAACTACTCCATCAGAGAATAACCTCATTTCCTTTTTAGTCCTGTTAAAAAAGAATAATGCATTTTCTTTTTAGATAACATATTAATTTCAGTTTTTCACGTAACATATTTATGGTAATAAAATTAAAAAGTATTTTAATATATTTAATAGAACTTTAATTTAAAATCACACAGTTATAAAAAAATAATTATTTTCTTAAGTTACATGGCCAAATCAAATCTATTTGTCGTATATTTTTCTTTAACCTTTACTAAGTAGACTAATTTACAATTTGATGATCAAGCACTCATGAGAAGTGATGTGATTTTTCAATTTCTGAAGACGCAAAATGTGAAATGTATCTTTTAACTATTGTCTTTTTTGTCTCATTCGTGGGGCGGAGAAAGTAGAATTTTTCCCTTTCACATGAAATTAAATTAAAAAAAGTTATCAATGGTGATATAATGTGGGCAATTAATTGTACATTTGTACTTCACTTAACCATCACAATAGCTTAATATACCAACTTTATGACAGCTATTACATCTCATCTTAATTATAAGGCACTGAAGGATCCTTTGGTTGGGAGATGAATGTATATAATTAATGATATAGCGATTAATAATGAATGAATTATTTTTTATTTAGTATTATTTTATTATTTTTCACCGAATTTTTTATTTTGGTTTAAAATTTTAGAAAAAACTTATTTTTAATTATATTCTTGAATTATTATAGAACTTTCTACTTCATGTAATTGAGCCAAGATAGGTAAATTGTCGCTCAATATTGTTTTTTTTTGTCTTCTAACTAGCTCAGAGAAAAAGTAATTTTATTACCATGTTTGTCATTTTCTCACTTGAATTATTTGAGGATAAATAATTCTCATTTTAATAACTTGATCACTCACAAAACATCAATTTTTAACTTAATAAAGATAGATCATCTACTTTTAAAATAAAAAAGACAGTAAATAATAGTAAAATGAAATAAATTATTTATATTTACACTAGGGAAGTTCATGGACCGAGTTGGTTCAGATTTTTTAAATATCAAACCAAACCATTTGTATCAGGTTTTTTTAATATATAAATCAAACCAAACTAATCTCGGGTCTTTGGATTTTTCGGGTTTTTTTCCTTCAAAATTTTAGATTTTTTTATGAAATTCTCGTGTTTTCGAGTTTTTTCAGATATTTTGAATTTTTTTAAATAAAAATATACAATTAATTTATAATTCAAATATTTCTTTAGTCCTACCAAAATACAAAAATATAGTATGTTTTTTTAAAAAACACAAAATATGATTTAGTGAAGACACAAAAATATTCAACAAAAAATAATAATGAGATCGCATAAAATAAATATTGGAAATAAATAAGTCATAATGAAGATAATCCTAATTTTAAAGTACTAATCATGCTAAACAAGCCATATTGAAAATATCATGACTTTAAAGTACTAAATCATGGTAAAATAAGTGTAATAAGTACTTATTAATTAAATAAGTAAACATTAAAAAAGATTAAAATTAGATTATGTATTTTCATTATCTAAATCAATGTAAAACTAAAGAACAAATATTAATTATTATTATCACTCTTAGAGTTGGATTAATTTATTTTTGTTTGCTAGTATTAGTATTGATTTGATTTTTGATTTGTGCGTTAGAATTATTAATATGGAAAACTTACCTAAACATATCATAGTTAAAAATTATGTACCATTTATAGCCATATAAATTTATCTTAGTATATGTATAATTCACTTTAAATATATAATTTATATTTTTTATCAAAATAAATTTAAAACATTTTAAAACACTTACAATACATCTATAGTACATGTAAATTTATTTTTATACATAGTATAATATATCTATATTACATGCATAATTCATTTTTAGTACATACTGCGATTTTTTTACTCAAATAAATATAATACAATTATAATACATATATATTACAAATATAATTCACTTTTAATGCATAGTACGTACAATTCCTATAGATGCTAAATATTTTCTAAATATGATATTCCTAGATAATAAATAAAAAATATATTTAAAAATAGTTAATATTTTAT
>DF365180.1:0-16625 GCA_000787875.1 Solanum virginianum
TTCTGTTGGAGAATTCAACCTTAAGCTTGTTAAATCATCTGTAGGAGTAAAACTTTCTTTGTCTGCTTTATTTATACCCTTAACAGTTTGATCTTCAATAAAGATAGCATCTCGGCTCCTAATCAGCTTTTTGTGCACTGAATCATAGAACCTATAGCCAAATTTATCTTGACCATAGCCAATAAACACACGCTGCCATGTTTTGGCATCAAGTTTTAGCCTTTCATCCTTTAGAACATGAACAAAAGCTTTGCACCCAATTACTCATAAATGTTTGTAAGAAACATTCTTGCCTGACCAAATTTTCTCTGGGACTTCATATTGAAGTGGAGCACAAGGCGAGCGGTTTAGCACATACACTGCTGTAAGTAGTGCTTCACCCCAGAAGGATTTATTTAACTTTGAATGAAAGAGTAAACACCTTATTCTTTCTATCAAAGTTTGATTCATCCTCTCAGCTAAACCATTTAACTGTGGTGTCTTTGGAGACGTCCTTTGATGTCTAATACCATGCTTTTTGCAATAAGCATGAAATGATCAAATATACTCTCCACCATTATCTGTGCGAACACACTTGATATTCTTCCTAGTTTCTCTCTAACTCTCAACTGAGGCATGAAATTATTTGAAGACTTCTAGCACTTGATCCGTGGACTTGATGGTATAAGCCCAGGTCTTCCTCGAATTGTCATTGATGAAGGTCACAAAATATCTGGCTCTACCAAGTGACTTTGGTAGTGGATCACACACGTCACGAGTGAACAATATCTGGTCGTGTCACAAAATATCTGGCTCTACCAAGTGACTTTGGTAGTGGATCACACACGTCAGAGTGAATCAGATCCAAAACATTCTCCATTCTGGAAGGTGGAGAATTATGGAAAGAGACTTTGTTCTATTTCCCAGCTAGACAATCTTCGCATTTCTTCAATAATACCTGATCTAAATCAGGTAGAACTTTATCTTTCACCAATTTAGACATTCCTTTTTCACCAGCATGGCAAAGTCTCTTATGCCATAAACATGTGGTATTATCATTTTCTGTTATATTTATAGATACATCAGAGACCTTTGCTTGCATCAAGCAAAGTCTCTTATGTCATAAAAGTATGATATTTTCATTTTTCGTCACATTTATAGATACATTAGAGACCTTTGCTTGCATCACATATAGTTTTGAGAGTTTGTGTCCTCTGGCAATAATAAGGGAGCCTTTTGGTGAGCTTTCATTTTCTATTTCCAAAACTATTTTGGAAACCTTCATCATCAAGCTTGCCTATAGCTATTAAATTTAGGCGTATGTCGGGGATCTGCCTTTTAGAAGAAGTTTCATGCCATTATTCGTTTCCACACAGACATCTCCCTTGCCAATAACTTTTGACAAGTTTCCATTTCCCATCTTTACAACACCATAGTCTCCATGTGTGTAAGATGAGAAGAGATTTTTGTGTGATGTGCCATGAATGGTTGCACCACTATCAATTACCCAATTTATCTCTTGAGTTAATTGACTAACAATCTCACTGTCACAATGGATGTTGAACTCGTCGACAAGATTTTCTTGTTCATCATCACTGCTTGTCTTTCCCTTCTTGTCTCTATTATTTTGCCTATCACTCTTGAATTTTTTACAAAATAGCTTGATGTGACCTTTCTTCTTGTAGTAATGGCACTCGAGATTAGCATATTTGTTTGACTTTCCTCGTCTCTTGTCTCTTTTACAAAATAGCTTGATGTGACCTTTCTTTTTGCAGTAATGGCACTCGACATTTGCATATTTATTTGACTTTCCTCGACTCTTGTCTCTAGAGCTTGAACCCTTCACTTGATTTCTCCCCCTCTTTTCAGTAATCAGAACTTCTGACTCTAAGAAAGAGGTTGAACCTTGAGATCTACGTCTCATTTCTTCATTCAATATATTGCTCTTAACAGCTTCCATGCTTACTACACCATTTGGTGCAGTATTTATCAAAGAAACTTTCAAAGTTTCCCATGACTTTGGTAAAGAAGCTAAAATCATAAGAGCAATTATTTCATCATCAAACTTTATGCTCATTGTCGACAACTGATCCACTATTCCTTTTATATTATTTAGGTGATCAGCTACAGAAGTGTTTTCTTGATATTTTACTTTCATCAACTGGGTTAAGTAAAATAATTTGTTATTGCCGGTCTTTGAAGCATATAACTACTCCATCTTGTTCCACAGTGTTTTGGCATGAGTTTCGTTACAAATATGATTGTAAACTTTGTTATCGACAAAGTGTCAAATATATCCACAAACTCGTTCATGCTCAAACACCCACTCCTTAAGCTTGTTAAATCATCTGTAGGAGTAATTGTTATCGACAAAGTGTCAAATATATCCACAAACTCGTTCATGCTCAAACACCCACTCATCTTCGGACATTCCTTCCAGTTTGACGGTAGAGAGTACCGGTAAGTGCATCTTCGTAATCATGTGAAGATCTTTCATTTTGCTTCTCCAGACATGGTAGTTTGAACCGTTTAGGTTGATAATTTTACTTGTCTTTACCTCCATTGCTATGAACCTAAATCAGGCTCTGATACCACTTGTAGGGACTCGCGTACACTGACTCCAGTCTCACATTAGTATGATATTGTCTGCTTTGGGCCAAGCCCTTACGGATTTATTTTTGGAAAACTCCCAAAAGGCCTCATACTAATGGATTGGGTTGAACCTATTTAAGTAGGTTCTACTTCTCCTCTTCCATCAATGTGGGAGGAGTTTGCTACCCAACAAACCTCCCCTCAAAATCTGACCACACACAATCTCGTGATCTCCCCTCCAGCGATTATCATTTCGGATCTGCCACCATCTTGTACCGCCGCAATAACCTGCGGGACACGCCGCCCAACCACTTATTTCATATCATAAGATCTCCAGCGATTATCATTTCGGATCTGCCACCATCTTGTACCGCCGCAACAACCTGCAGAACACGCCGCCCGACCATCTGTTCGTGTCGGGAAGACTTTTGACACAAGATTTTACCGCAGACCTCCACATCGCTAGGTTACCATCTGATCTGCTAAATCATCATGCACCGTCGTTATCACTCAACAAGACACGCCATTTGTACCATCACTTGACAGGAAGACTTTTGATACAAGGCACTCTTGCAGATCTTTGGTCCTGATGCCACACCAGTGACTCCGCACATGTCGGCCTATCACACCTGCCTCCAAACCTAGGCTCTGATACCACTTGTTAGGAACTACACAGCGGAGTGAGCAATAAAATTTTAGGAGGAATAAATAAAGCAAAATATACACCAGAAAATTCAATGTGGTTCACCCAAGACTTTTGGGCTACGTCGACAAAATGACACTTCTAATATATTTCTTCTACTATTACAAATAGTAGGCACAAATGTATAATTTCTTCTACTATTATAAATAGTAGGCTCTCCGAAAAAAATATCAAAAAATAGTGAACTCATTATTTCTTTTAGGAAAAAATATTTCCTAAGCACACACTCTAATTTTTTCTTCACAAACTATTTTATTTTATAGTCTATGGTATACCTCACAGAAGAAAATTACTCACTTTTTTTCTGTGGCTTTCTCTATATTTTTTTCTCTATCTCTTCTTCTCTCTTGAAGGAATGATTAATGAAGGAGCTGAACATCTCCTTTTATAGGCATTTTGAGCCTCCAACATTGTATCAATTTTGACAAAAGAGAGTAAACAAATGTTGGCAGCCTTCTTTGTTTGACAAAAGGTTGTGTTGCCAACTTTGAACAAATTAGGCAGCTTTCAGTTTTTGACAATTTATTTTGCAGCCAAGTTTGTTAATTGCATGTGGGCCCTCCATTTGGAGGGACCCACTTAACAATAAGAAACCATTGATATTTTGACTACTATAAGATTTGATTTTTTTATGGTTGTAAGTGGTTCACATCATACCTTTATTGCTCCTATCTTAAGAAAACATGTCCTAAGAACTGCTTGATGTCTTTACTTTTTACGGGTAACCAATGTCCAACCATCATATTTAATTCCTTTGAGGTTATTGTCTATCTTTAGTGAAACTTCAAGAGCATTTCTTGGGACATTAACTTTAACAGGTATGAAATTTTCAAATTGTAAGAAAATAATGTTTGACATGATTTACAACCTTGAGCACTTCTTTTGTTTGGGTATCACATTAGCATGATTTTCTTCCAATGTTCCATTCATATCGATGATGATGTTTTCTTCACTTATTAAGATCAAAACTTTTTCCTTTAAAATAAAATATTTACTTGTTATATAGCTAATGCGCGATGGAACTCACAGTATTTGAGATCTTTAACTTTATTGATTTCTTCGAGCCTTTTTATTAATTCATGAAGATCAATGATCATAGGTACATTTGGATCTGGAAATTGGTAAACTTTTGCCTCTAACTTTTTAAAATTGGACGACGTTTCTTATCTTTTGAATATTCACTTGGAGCTTCCTCTTCTTTCACTTTTTTCTTAGTTGTGAGCTTTACAAAAGTTGCTTTCATTGCTATAGATTCTTTAGTTTGGAACTGAAGTCATACCTTTCTTGAAATCCTTCTTTTCTTTTGTCAGATCAGCAAAAGAAAATGTCTTCTCATAACTTGCAATACTCAACTCCATATCATGTACTTGTGCAGCAAATTTTTTAAAAGATCATAATTTGATTCATTACAGTATGTATAGAAGTCCCTAATACAGATCCTTAATATACATTTCTACAGTAGATATTTTAGAAAGGAAGTTTGTACAATCAAACTTAATTATCTCGAATGATTGATCTAATCTACCATAGGCTTAGCCTTTCTTTGCTTAGTGTCGATCAACTCTACCATGCTTACGATTCGACAGTTCCTATAAAAAATGATTGAGGAATTTCTTCTCTAGTTGCTCCTAACTATCGGTGAACTCGTGTTCTGGGTCGATATACCAACTGAATGCAATTCCTTTTGATAAACAAACAAAATACTCGACCTAAAAAAGAGTGTTCTAGCTAGGGGTGTTAATGGGATAGTTCGGTCGGTTATTTTTTAAAAATTATACCATCCTGACTTTTCAAATACTTTTAAATTTTTTAAAGTCATCCCAATCATATCGATACAAGGCACTCTTGCAGATCTTTGGTCCTGATGCCACACCAGTGACTCCGCACATGTCGGCCTATCACACCTGCCTCCAAACCTAGGCTCTGATACCACTTGTTAGGAACTACACAGCGGAGTGAGCAATAAAATAAAGTATTACTTCAAAATACACTATTATTAAAATATTTTTTTCCAAATATATTTTTGAAGAAATACTTTAATTCTCCAAAAAGTCAATAATATAAAATCTTCTTACCATATTATTTGATTTAAAACTTTAATATTGTTATAAAACTGTATAAAACAATACAAAGAATAAAGTAGGGGAGAAGAGAGAAAATTTCGTATTGCTCTTGAATAATATTGAGGTATATTTACAATGAAGGAAACCCTTATATTTTTAGGAAAAAAACTGACATGGTCTCCAAGTAAAAAACTAACTTGGTCTTCTAATAGGATTCCTAACTCTTAAAGAAATCCACATAATAGACACTCACCATAAATAGAATATATTTATAACAAATATAGGAATATTTGCATAGATTTGGTCATATTTATTTGATGGAGTTTCTATTATAGTATCTTTTAATTTGAAACCTACTTAATTAAAGTCTAATTAAAGAGCAAAAACCAAAAGCATTCAATCACTAGATGCTTAGAAACTAGGTTATATTTATATTTAAAAAAATTTATAAAATATATTTATATATTAAATTTAACATGTTAATATATAAAATACATTTTTATACATGTAACGTTATTTTGTTAGATTGGGAAACTCTATTTTTTTTTTATAAACTAAAAAGACTATTATCCCGAAAAATAACCGACTTTCTCGGAAATGGGATTCAATGCTCAATTGATTTCAGCACAAACCAAATTTTCGAAAATTTAAAGAATAGAGTCGCCACCTAATTGTAAAGATAATTAGGAAACCAATACTAAATTTTAAAACCTTACAGAAAAGTTTCAAATTTTTAGAAAAAATAGGTAAGAGTTCAATTTTCACTTTGAGAAGAACTTAATCACTCAAAATGACCGCTAACATGCGGTCGGCCGATGATTAGATAGTTGACTAACTTTTAAAAGATTTAATTGATTTTTGAAAGGTTGACTAGTTTAAAACCTGAATAATTTTGAAAGACTTGACTCAATTTGAAAATATTGACTAAACTTGACTTGAAAATATTGACCAAATTTTGAAAGATTTTGACTAAATTTGAAAATGGTTTGCTTGAATTTTGAAATAACTTGACTAAAATAAAAAATGACTTAATCTCGAAAATGCTGATTGAACTTGATTCCTATCTTGAAAGAGTTTTCAAGAAAGTAAAATGATTCAAAGAGTAAAGCAAAAATCATTGAGGCGGAAATTAACATAACTGGGGAAATTAATTAGATTAGAAATGTTAAGAGTTAGACAAGTATCACAAGCAAATAAATATACAAAAAACAAGAAATAAAATAAAATTGGGCCTGGCAGATCCAAAATCAGATCCTGTCCTAATTCAAAAATTGGGCCTGCCTGGCCCACTAACCCCTTGTTGCTGCTCTTTGGGCTTGGTCCATTTCTGCGATATATACTTAGTGTATATTTGCTATATATCAATGTATATTCACTGATTTTCACTTTCGAAATCTTTATATCAGCCTTCATTTGACTTGTGTCAACCCTCTAACGACTGGACGGCCCATTTTTGCGATATACACTTAGTGTATATTTGCTATATATCAATGTATATTTACTGGTTTTCATTTCCAAAATCTTTGTATCAGCCTTCATTTGACTTGTGTCAACCCTCTAATGACTGGACCGGGACGGAATAACTCGAGGACGTAAAGGGTGGAGTCCCAAGGGGACTTGAATGATGCCATATGCGAGAAAAGGAGAAATAATAAGGATTAGTACCTCATCAATAAATATGTTTAATCAAATTCTCACAAATACATAATAAACTAGAAGTTAAACAAACAAAGGCAAGGATAGTCAAACTAGAAGTCATATGATTTCCACGAATACATGATTTCCACAAGCTTACACACCAAAGCTTTGCACTATCAGATTCTATTCAAACCAGATAAAATAAGATCATATCAACAACCACCTCAACCAGCTAAATCTAAGAAGAAGACATTCATTTACTATATTCAAACTCCAAACAGCCTCTGATCAAACTTAGTCATGTAACCAAGAAAAGGACTTTGAAACAAAAGAGAATGCATAGAAATAGAGTCATTTATCTTGGTTACAAACATAAAGATATTCAGATAAGCCAACCAAATGACCAACGTAAATACTTGAACAGTGAACGAGTGTATCATCTCCATAAGTGGACATTAAATGACCAACTGAAACTTGAAAGCTTAGTATAGAATTTAGGGGGACATGCTTCAACACAACCAGCTTGAGCAGAGATTAAAAGACATATTAAAACTCTTATCCAGTGACTCAAACAGATTATAAGCAATGTGCAATCAATAGAATAGAAAGAGATCAGCCATTATATTATCAAACTAAAATGATTTTAACCCTTAAATATGCTAGAAAGGAGCATATATCAGAACCAAAGCATTCCCAGTCCCTATAAAAACACAATAATAACACCAGCCCAACCAAACCAGATTCATGAGCAATTAGTGAAACAGACATAAACCAAATTCATCAGACAACTTGATTTTCTCAATAAAAATCCGAAAAGGGAAGATACAACCACATTTTATGCATCTCTAAACAAACTTCTGATGTAATAAAAGTGTATGCATGATATTCATGACCAAAACATTCAGATTTTTTAGAAGAGCTGGGCTAGAACAAAGACAAAATAGACTGGTAGCATTTCAGAGAACCAGAAACATTAGCAAGGTGAACCGACAAATTGAAATTGTATCATTACAACATGTATTTAAGGAGCAAAGATCATTTTTAACACTAGTTTGATTCCTAGCAGCTTAACAGTGAGTAAACGTAATAACAACTCCTTCAACTGATGTACATAAACAGGGACAGAAACATGACTTTGACACTTTTGGATTGTTTTGAAATATCATCTAACTGTTTAAAACACAATGCATATAAGGTAACCTACAACCAACACAATACAGACCCATAGTACTTAAACGATTGAGGACCAGAAAACAGAACAGGAGGCAAAATGATTCAACAACATGTTAATTAAGTTGTATTCCTAAATAACAAACTGGTTGTACCTTCAGAAACCAAAATTATCATCAAAACGAACTAATAAGCCGAAATTTGAGCATTACGACACGTATTGAGAAAACAAAATCATTTCAACTTAGTTTTTGATTCTTTAACAACTTGTCAGTGAATAAGAACTACAACAACGACCAATTTGAACTAGACAATACTATTTTGCAAAGTTCAGTCATTTTTGCAAATAAGACTTGGAAATGCTAGCTTAAAAACTAACTTTCGTCTCAAACGCAGCAAACCCATAGCATATCAACTTACCAACATCATCTAGTCAGCTACACAACAACTAGAAAGACGACAGTGCATGCATCATTAAAAGTAAAAAGTTCAAACGAAGATATTACCTTTTGATGAGCAGCATACTAGGACGTCGACGAGCTAAATGAAGATGAACTCACGACACCACGACTCAAGACCAACGACTTTTAATTTCAAAACCTTCGACACTACCTAAATTTACTGTAAAAATTTGTTAAAGGAAAGAATCAATTGCAATAGCATTTTATAAGTCAAAGAACGGTTTTCATTAATCTTTTTTGACTCGAGAGCTCCCAAAATCTGGTCGCCCTTGACAGTGAAGAAGAAAGGGGATTATATAGCCCCAAATTAGGGCAAAACAAGAGGGAAAACGGGATTGATTTTGAATTCAAAATTCAAATTCGAGTAGGGTCAATTCCTCCTTGATCTATGACTTTTGGAAGAAAATGAGGACGCGTGGGGAGCATGATGGAGTGGCGAAGGAGAATGTTGGGGGTTGTCGATTGATCGGTTTTGACTTTGGTTTTAGAAAAAGAAGAAGAAGGAAGGAAATGGGGAAAGGGTTTGGGTTTCTGGTTGTTTTGGGTTGAAGAAGAAAAGGGAAAAAGGGAAAGAGGAGCATGTGTGAGTGAAAGAGATAAGAGAATTGGGGGCGCATGGCCCCCTACACATAGGTTTAATAATATATATTTTTTAATAAAATAGGCAAATATTTTGAAATTATTAAAATTAAATAAACCAGGTAATTTGTAATATAAAGGGTAAAAATTCGGTGTCAACAATTGTCCCTTTCTTTGGATATGATCGATGAAAGAGATCGTGGACAAAGAAACTTGACTAACCTAATTTTTATCTGACCACATCTTTGAAAACTTTGTTGGGGGCTTTGAAAAATATGGCAGGACCCTGGTTCTGGATTTTCCTTCATATCTCAGTTTACATGAGAATTCAGGCCACTTGTAGTTCAAAATGCTTGATTATGAAAGAATTCAAAAGCTATCACGATATCAAATTATGGAGAAATTAGGATGCTTGGGAAAGAGATTTTAAGAGCAAATATTGGAATGCAGCTAAGTTTTCAACATCGAGCCCGCCTACATATCCTGGGACTTAGGAATCAGGCTACATGTAGTTCGACTCTATCGCTTGAAGGGGAAATCTCTTATTCTGGGATGACCTCTGGTCAGGAGGAGTGACAAATAGATTGAATGATGAAAAAAAGGCTTGCAACCTCTTGGATTGGAAGAGTGACAAATAGATTGAATTATGAAAAAAAGGCTTGCAAAAACTTGGATTGGAAGATTGGCTCTGGTGAGAGTTGAGATCACCTAGATGCGAAACTAAAAACTAACGAACTTACAGAAATACCCAAATACCTTCTGACAGGGGTGTGTTTGGATTGTGGTGGTAGTCGTTTCCCAGCTCGTGTCCGAAAGATTTGACGCCCCCTTTCAGACTATGTCCCAGTTTGTTGCTAAGAAAAAGTTCCATGTTGTGCTGCATCCTACTTGCTGATGTTCACACCTGTGTCTATTTTGAGAATTCACCCTTTTGGATGCTCTCGATATGACTAAAACAAAATATTAGTAAAATCATAACTTGAATTAAAGTTGCCATCTTTTATCATATTTGATATGTGTTCTTTTCTGCAACTGTCACACTGAAGGCAGTGACACTCCAAAAATAAATAACTTGTCACATTGAAGGTGAGTGACTCTCCCAAATAAAATGACTTGTCACGTGAAGGCGAGTGACTCTCCAAAATAAATAACTGGCATGGCTCTCTGGGAGCAACCGACGAAATAAAAATAGCACTCTGGGCGCAGCTGGCAATAAAATAGTAATAGTGATCTGGGCGCAACTGGTATCTGGCATGGCTCTCTGGGAGCAACTGGCGAAATAAAAATAGCGCTCTGGGCGCAGCTGGCAATAAAATAGTAATAGTGATCTGGGCGCAACTGGTATCTGGCATGGCTCTCTGGGAGCAACTGGCGAAATAAAAATAGCGCTCGGGGCACAACTGACAATAAAATAGCAATAGCGCTCTGGGCGCAACTGGAAATAAAATAGCCTTGTTGGCGACGAAAATGCAATGGCCCTGGATCGGCAATTAGAAATAGCCTTCTGGAGGCAATGAATATGTAACAGTCCTGGATCGGTAACTGGAAATAAAATAGCCTTCTGGAGGCGATGAATATGGAATGGCCCTAGATCGGCAATTGGAAATAAAATAGCCTTCTAGAGGCAATGAATATATAATCCTTTCCATGACTCTTCACGATGCATGATAATGACTTACCGCGATGTATGATATATGACTCACCACGATGCATGATAGATGAGCCTTTCGGCAACTGAAAAGTAAATATCCTCACCATGAGTCTCCGCGATGCATGATATATGACTCACCGCGATGCATGATAGATGAGCCTTTCGGCAACTGAAAAGTAAATATCCTCACCATGAGTCTCCGCGATGCATGATATATGACTCACCGCGATGCATGATAGATGAGCCTTTCGACAACTAAAAAATAAATATCCTCATAATGAGTCTCCGTGATGCATGATATATGTCTCACCGTGATGCATGATAGATGAGTCTTTCGGCAACGAAGTCTGCAATGCCCTGAATCAGCAATAAAATATGCAATACCCTGGATCGATAATAAAATATGCAATGCCCTGGATCGGCAATAAAATATGCAATGCCCTAGATCGGCAATAAAATATGTAATGCCCTGGATCGACAATGAAATATGCAATGCCTTGGATCGGCAATGCAATATGTAATGCCCTGGATCGGCAATAGTAAATAAAATAGAGCTTCGGGCGCAACTGAAAATAAATGGCGCTCTGGGAGCAATTAGAAAATAAAATAACCTCTTTTCGCGAGTATGACAAAATGAGATGAGTTGCTGGAGATTTGAGTGAGGCAGCACCATTTACGCCACGGTTATTATCTTGTTGATAAGGCTTGCAAAGATTTTCTCGGGCGAAGTGTGGTGATCTTGGCCACTATGTTAAGTTATCTTATTTTTTGCATTAAAAAATATGTTAAAACTTATGATAGACTGATAGGAAGAGAATTCTAAAAGTGAAAAGAGTAATGAGTAAATAAAGAAGTCATCCAGCTTGTGTTGGTTTGGATGAATTTTTCAATCTCAGCCCTTGCGCCAAATTGTCTTATAGGACCCCTGTGGGTCCAAAGATGTCTTGCGACTTTAGTTTTTTCATCCAAAGAAAAATGCTTAGTTTTAAAGTGAGCTGATCTGTGTTGATTCTTCAATTATCTACTCCTCGTCTTGTCCCGATAAAGTGCTTTGATCTCCCATCTTCTCAGTTATCTTTGAATTTCTCATAAGGCTGAGAATCCTTAATATGACTTTCAAATTTGTAATGATGCTTAGGAAAATTTTGAGGGCAACCTCGAAATTTCTATCCCAGTTTAGATGTTGTTAGGGACCGACAACTTGTCAAAAACACCTTGAGAATTTTTTAGATTGTTTCTCAAAAATTCAGTTCCAATTGAAGTTTCACCATATTCTGAACTTTGATTGGTTGAAGATGAATTTCTTGTTCAAAATTTTGAGCTCTTCTCAAAAATTCTGTCCCAGTTTCCTTTCTGGGAGTATGACCAAGCCGTTGTGGCGCCTACGTATCCTGTTGGGGTAGGAATCAGGTCAAATGTAGTTCCCCTCTCAGGAGGTAGAGAAAAATGGAAATTTAAAATAAGAAAATGACTGAGGCCAACATAGACTGCCTACGTATCTCATTATTGAGAATTCAGGTCAAACATAGTTCATTGGAATAATAGAAATGGTTACAAGCAAATCGTGTGATTACACGAAAAGAACACTCTGAGTCTCTAGGCGTAGCATCTCTCGACAGTATATGAGTTGATCGTCAAATGGTGATGGGTGATATTTGTGCTAAATTCAAACATGTCCTAACAAAATGTGGTGGCCTCAACGTCCAGTCATCATCGGTAGCATTTACTATTTCAATAGTGTAAAAATCTGATCCCTAATGATACTTAGAGACACCACTCTCAGCTATATACCAATATTTTACTCTCTTAATCATACCAGTCATGTTTCCTCTATGATCAGGCAAAGGATTCTTGCTGACATTAGGACTGACAGTTCAAAGAACAACCACATCACGATCAATCAAGTCTTGGATTCTATAATTCAAGTTTAGGCAATCTTCAGTGTCATGCCCAACACTATTAGAGTGGTAAGTACAAGTCTGATCATCCCTGAAGAAACGAGAATTAACATTTATGGCTCTCGGAGGGGTAGGTTGGATCAATCCTGCAGCTGACAATCTTTCAGATAGCTTTGTCTAGCTTTCGACGAGTGGAGTGAACACCCTAGGGGTTCTTTTATCTGTGTTTGGATGGGGAGGATTATATTTATTTTGTGGAGGTGGAGGCACTCGATGGTGATTGAGGCGGTCTCGACAGGAGGGTGTAGGGATCTGGAATGGTGGTGCTTAGTAATTTGACGGTGGGATTTGGGGATAACTAGTAGAGGGATTCTGATAAGTTGGATAGATATAGGAGCAAGTTAGCAATGGAGATTGGTTGTTTGGGATGATGTTTGGATATTGCGGGGAGTGATAATAGGGGAGGAGAGTTTGGTCATTTGCGGGTAAATGATGATATCTTGGGGTGGGTTGGAAATGGATTCGAGGGGGTGATGACCTTCTGGGGTGGTTGCTAGGGGTTCTCCTTTTGTGTTGTATGTCGGAGACAGCTAACACATCTTCTTTCCTCTTTCTCAACATCCCGGGCGTTCCAGACAAATTTGAGATACAAGTGATCTTGCCTGTCTTGAGTCCATCCTTGATATTCTCGCCAATCTTAACTATGTCTGCTAATTTTGCTCCAACGAGCAACATCATTCTTTCATAAAATTTTGGCTCCTGCAAGCGTACAAACACTTCAATAATCTCTTTTTCAGACATAGGAGGACATACTTTAGCAGCACTCTTTCTCCATCTGTAAGCATATTCCCGATAATTTCTGGTTGACTTCTGTCTAACCTTCTCCAGTGAGTAGCGATCTGGCACGATTTCAACATTATAAACAAAATTTTCAATGAAATTATTTGCCATGATACTCCAATTGGCCCATTGGTTTATTTCTTGGGAGGTAAACCATTCTAGAGCCTCTCTGCTTAAACTGCGGCTGAAGAGCCACATCAGCAACGCTTCGTTTTTTCTGACTCCCACCATCTGATCACAATATGCCCTTAAATGGGCCAAAGGGTTCCTGTTTCCGTCAAAAGTGTCAAACTTTGGTATTTTGAACCCTTTTGGAAGGTTCAGATCCGGGTAAATGCATAAATCCTCATAATTCAACCCTATAACATCGGGTGTATAGCGAAACTGCTTCATTACCTTTGCAATTTCTTCCCTTATGTCCAATTTAGCCATCTCTTCTTTGGCCTTCCATTCTTTCTCCTTCTCCTCATAATGATCAATCTCAGGGTAAGTGGAGTGAGGGATATGTGGATCGTTAAAGATTGGGATATGGAAAGAGAAATTAGGAGGCGCAGTTTGGGTGGAAGGTAGGTTGTATTGGTCTAGAACATGGCTTTCGGGAGGGATTGTTTGGGATTGGATAGTGTGAGTAATGTGAGAGGTACTGCTGGCTTGAGTGTTATGCGGGTTTTTGGGGAAAGATGTTAGAAGGTCCTACATCGGGGGTAGTTAAGTTAATGACAGGCGAAGCTTGAACAGGGGTGATTGGCGAATTTGTGGAGATATGTACAGGTTGATGAGATGGATCAGTAGAAGAAAAATGAACTGAAGACCTCTCGGGGTCTGGCCCAGGAAGATTAGCCGTGATGGCCAAGTTTGCTAGCTCTTGAGTTTTCTTCATTTCTACTTTCATGTCAACGATCTGCTGCATCAGTTGTGCAATTAATTTGCTTTGTTGCTCGACAATGGGATCTGCTACAATAATTTCGGTCAAGCTTGCATCATCATGGTCTGTCATTTTTCCTTTCCTCTAGTGTTGGTTAAGGGAGGATCTGCTATAGTAATTTTGGTCAAGCTTGCATCATCATTGTGGTCTGTCATTTTTCCTCTCCTCTGGTGTTGGTTAGGAAGGGATCTCTGGGTGCTTCCGATCCAGTGAAATATGGATGATCGACCAGCTTTATCAACACAGATCAATTCTAAATTACCTATCGAATAAAAAATAACTTAAAAGACAAAAGTGTTAGTCCTTGTTCATAATGAATAATGAAAAATATTACACAGAAAAAAATGAACATATAATAGTTGCATTGTTTGAAGACATACAAACCCCTGAAGATAGAAAAGTGACTAAAATAGGTGAAATGTGAATCTAAGAGATTTGTGAATAGGCGAAATGATGCTTATTCAACATTTTTTTTTGATTCCTTGTAAGGAAGGATGACGAAAAAAAAGCTTCCTTTGTAAAGAAGGATGACGCAAAAAGGAAAATAGGCGAAATGTTGCCTATTTAAATTCAAGGTTTGTGAATCAGAAAATGCATTCAGTTTTTGTGGTTTGATGATTTCTTTGTAAGAGAGAATGACGGAAAAGAAAATACTTTTCTAAAATAAGGGGTCGAGCCTTGAGAGGCTGCCTACGTATCCCATAAAGGAGAAATCAGGCCCTACGTAGTTCAAAAGCCTGAAACTTTCCAAACTGAAAAATTCACCTTTTGATAAGTAAGATTTGAGAATTTTGATAGTGGAGTTCGATTTTGTTGAGAAACTTGAGACTCAAAGAGTATTTGGACGAACTCTGATAGTAACTTAACTTATGTGTTTAGAGGATTCTAGAAACTTTCAAAAGGAAGTGGGACTCTCCACGATGCATGAGATGTGATAAGATAGTGACTTGATTTATGTACTTAGGGGATTCTAGAAACTTTCGAAAGAAGTGGGTTAGAAGTCTTCAAACAAAGCAACATAATCACACAAACAGTTAAAATATATCACATAAATAAATATTGCACGTCCTAAACAGATATGTGACCTTTTTGTGTCAAGGGTGAGCCTAACGATTTGAAAGATGCATACGCAATTTTAGATGTTCCATTGCCCCAAAAATATTTACACATGCTTTATGAATAAGCTCAAAGAGGATACATAATATGGGAAAAGGGATGGATACAAAAATTAGTCCCACGCAGTTGAATAGTCCTAAACTAAATCTTCGTGGAAGATTTCTTCTTCTTGAACTTCTCGTCAACCCTGAACACCTTTGAATGTGCCTTGTGAACAACCTTCTTTTGATTAAAAGTGCTATTAAAATGAACTCACGACTATGAGGGACAAAGGTTCGCCAAACAACATATACATCCTTCAAATATAAACACATAAGCATGATCGTCTATTTGGGTCGGGAGCCACTTTGGACTCAAGGTGGTCTTTCTAATGGGCCGAACACGCCTTACGTGTTGGGTCATCTTAGGCCAATGCTTAGAAATGGGAATTTGACTTCATTATACTCTAGGTGTCTAAGAGTGGGTTTTGAATAGACCGGGAACCCAAGCGGACAACCTGACCTGGAAATCATGATAACGATTGGATGCACCACTAACTTACCACTTATTGTGAAAAGGGTTAAGTATTTGGGGACCCGGCTGCGGGATCGCAAAATCATCCTCTCAAATACACAAGATAAAATGGAAAATATCATAAAATGCAAATGACAATTTAATATCGCATGTAAAACAAGTAAAACAAATAAGGAAATATAATCGAATAGTTAGTCAAACAACCTAATCTAATGGTTAGAACCTAATTGAATTTCCCTAGCAGAGTCATTATTTCTGTTATCCCAAAAAATGACCGACTTTTTCAGAAATAGGATTCAATGCTCAATTGATTTAAACACAAACCAAATTCCTGAAAATTTAAAGAACAGAGTCGCCACCTAATTTTAAAGATAATTAGGAAACCAATATTAAATTTTAAAACCTTACAGAAAAGTTTTAAAATTTTAGAAAAAATGGGTAAGGGTTCAATTTCTACTTTGAGAAGAACTTAATCACTCAAAATGGCCGCTAACATG
>DF365179.1:0-29051 GCA_000787875.1 Solanum virginianum
TAAAGGTGGTCTATTATCCTACACCAGTGCATAGTTTCATTTGAGTTGTTACTTCATATAAGGTATTTTCTACCTTACATATTTAGTACATTATCTCATACTGATGTCTCTTACGGGGGACTTTCATTTCATGTTGTTGGTACAGGTGCTAGTACCTCTCCCATGTAGGAG
The DNA here is from genome assembly GCA_000787875.1 of Solanum virginianum. Lineage (NCBI taxonomy): Eukaryota > Viridiplantae > Streptophyta > Magnoliopsida > Solanales > Solanaceae > Solanum > Solanum virginianum. The sequence continues at coordinate 172 of DF365179.1, forward strand.
TACAGGATATCCAGCTGTTGTTACCAAGTTCCAGGTTGCTTCGGAGCTTTGTGTGTCTGGAGCTTATATTTTTGTTTATATAGTTAGTTGAGGTGGGGCCTGTCCCAACTCTTATCAGATATTTTTCCTTATCTAGAGGCTTTGCAGACTATGTAAATTAAAGTGTGGTCATGTCTCGTACATTAGACAACGTGACCCGAAAGGCTTAGTCATATGCATTTCCTTTTTGCTTGTTATTATTGTTTACTTTCTTGAAAGAATGTTAAATGTAGGAACCCCTTATAATATCTATGGAAAGCGTGTTAGTATAGGTTGGTTCTCCCGAGCCTTATCAGTAACGGGTGCCAGTCCGCCTTAACGGAACTTTGGGCGTGAAAAATGCCATTGTGCCTCTTGATGTTATGGGTGTTGTTGAGGATAACTTGACTTATGAGGAGGTTTCAGTTTGGATCTTGTATAGGCAAGTTAAAAGATTGAGGAACAAATAGGTGGCATCCGTTTGGGTCCTTTGGAGGAATCAACAAGCTGAAAGTGCTACATAGAATGCTAAAGTGGACATGCAAAAGCAGTATCCTCATCATTTTCACTCCACTCAAGCCTAAGATACTAATCCTAAGTCCCATAAATGATTTCAAGTATTACATTTTAGCCCCTGTGTCATTCATATGCATTCATGTTTAAGTTGGTAAACTTATGAGGATTTTACCCTTATGTTGAGATTTTAAAAATGGTGTTTTACATGTTATGTTGCATTCTTGTTAGGGCTGATTTGTTCATGATTACTCTTGCCTTGTACATCTTTTTTAGATTCGGGGACGAATATTCCCAAAGGGGAGATATTGAAATGACCCCAAAAAGTGCCAAAAAATATGCCTCGGAATGCGTAAAATTTTAATTTCCATATCTCAAAATTTGTTTGTTATTTCAAAAATCCGACTTCATATTTGTGATCAAGGGGTCAAAATTAGGTGAAAAAGGGTCTAAGCCTGATTTAAGAGAGAAATATTAGCAATTATAATTTTTAAGTGACAATTTCCAGAGAGCAATCTGTGCCCCTAGCACGATGTGCTAAGGGCGCGCTCATGTGTAATTTCTCCTCCGCAACCTCTCCGCAACACTAAGAGGTATATTTTTCCTAGCAGTTATTTTTTTGTGTGGTCCAGTTATTCTAAGTGTCAGGCCCAAGTTTTCCCAAACGTGTTTTAATCTATACTTAGCCAAATTTCACCCTTATATCATCCTAAATATTTCCCAATACTCCCTAAAACACTTAGGCATATTTTCACTTCAAAATTCAAGACTCAAAACCCTCATTCGGAATTAAGGATTCTCTTCAAGCCTCCATTTTCAAACATCATCAAGAACTTCCCCAAAGCTAAGGTATGTGGTGTTGAACTATTGGGTCATTTCACCATGGTGCCTAAGCTTCTTTTTTTTTTTTACTAAAATTGCATGATTTAAAGTTTATTTCACATGTGGATTTTTGAATATTGAGAAATTTACTGCACAGTGAATCTAGTTCACGAAAGTATGGTTGTTTTACCATATTTTGAGTTCTAAATCTTGGATCTAATGTTGGATTTGATGAGGAGTTTTGATATGAATGTCTTGAGGGTGTTGCAAGGTCTTGATTGATGGTTTTATAATAGTTTTTCTTACATGATATCATCTCTAAATTGTATGGTCATTTACCCCCATTACACACCCCCAGCTCTTTGATAAAATGTCCGACTAGGATTTCTTATGGAAATGAAGGTCCATAGCATGAGATATGATATGAATGATGTTATGATGATGAAATAAGCTTATGTATATGATTATTCCTATGTGAAATATTGCACTAGAGCATATAATGAATCCTATACAAAGTGTAGAACCAACCATGCCTAATCCGGAGTGTTTGAGCACCCGGATAACTTAGTGAAGGGTTTGTACTTCTTCACTTGGTGATAGGGCGGCATCATCAATAACCTAGATGGGGGTTTGTAATTCTCCACTATGGTGACGGGGTAGCATTATCACCAACCTAGATGAGTGTTAGTACTCATCCACCTAAGTGATGGAGTGGTAATATCACTAACCTACAAAGGGGTTAGCACTTTGGAAATTTAGTTTGGTCTCTTCTACATATATGATATCCTATATGAGTATGGATTACTTAAGTATGTTTTAGTTATGAATTGATCATACATGTCATGTTGCTATATCATGCCTATTCTTATTGCATTGCATCCCACATACTTAGTATATTCAAAAACATACTAATGCATACTCTTGCCTACATGCTATCACCATGTAGGAACCGGTGCCAAAGTTGATCATCCTCCTTCTCCACGTGGCTAGTTGGTGCTATTTCAAGCTAGTTGGTGAGTCCTCCATTTTGGGGACCTTGGTCTTTGTTTTCTTCTTGCCCTGTATTGAGACAATCCATTTTATGTTCTATTTTGACTATGAGGGATGGCCACGGTTACTTTGTCTTAGCCCTGCTCTATCTATCTGTTTAGAGGTGTTTGTTGGACAAGTTATGTATTATGATATGAGTGATGACTTCTTGGCCCTTATTGATGTTGTTTTGCAAGCTATCCCTTAGCCCCTTTGCCCTTCAATCTTATTTTATGCCTTTTTCATGCTTCTACGACCAATGGTGTGTAATGATAAGTTGAGAGGCTTGATTGGGGTTCCTTATTCGTCGTGTCACATCTAGGACCTAGGCTTGGGTCGTGAAAGTGATCAATACTTCTCTTAAGACTCAATGCTCATAAGACCATCCATCTCAATCCATCATCTCAATTAGTCTCATAGAGACTCTCATCATCTCATTAATTGAAACTCAATTAGGCCTTTTGTCCTATCATATCAACCATCTCATCAACTCAATTCTCATTCAATAGCTCAAGGCTTCTACCAATCATTAGGAGGAAGTCATTTAGACAAAATCTCTAGAGTTCAATTAGGGATACTCATAGGACCATCAAGTTCTATCAACTGATCATTATGTTCATATTACAATCACGATCAACATTCTCAACTCAAGACTCTAGACTCAATCTCTAGGTTCATTCATGTATTCTTTTACAAAGTAACATATAGGATTTATGAAAATAACTCATGTAAAACATTTATTCAGTAAGTCCATTTATGATGATCATCAACATGTGAAATACATATAATGTATACATTTTCAAGAAAACATTCAAGAAACATGCATGGAGACTCAATATACTTACAATCTTTGTATTATCATACATAGGGGCACATGGAAGGATAGTCTCATATTTTAGTTTAGCCTTACATACCTGGTATGAAGCTTTTACAATCAACCTCGTAAGAACCCTCCTCGATTTCCTCAAATTCTCGTTCCTCCTCTCTTCTCTTTAGCCCTAGTCTTTCTTAGAAGCTTAGAAAGACTTAAAAATGGGGATTAATACCCTTTTTACACTCAAAATGACCTATTTTGATCATATGTTAAGTTTAGGAGGGGTTAGAAAAAGTCTAGAATGCTCCTCATGAAAAACTGAAAAAAAAAATGATCGCCTCGAGACACCTAGTCCGCATTGCAGACTGGGTTTTTTCTCAGAGATTTTCACCAAACATTTTCTGCTTGAGTTTCTTAATTCGGTAGAAAATATTGGTATAACATCTAAGTAGGAATCCACGATGATTTCACGACACAAGCATGTCGCACACTCTTACTAGAATGTATTTTCGCATTGAAAAATTATCTTTTGATATGGTTGCTCTAAAAAAACAAGCAAGACCATTTTTCCATATAATTTGTCATGTTGATCACATTCCCGGACTCGAATTGTCATCGGAGTTTGGAAAGATGCATTATGTGCATATCTATCATCTAGGGGTATTTTGGTAATTTTATCGGCTTTTATGCTATACTTAATTGGACTTAAATTAACTATTTGTAACTTTATTGAAAGTTTACTAACTACTAATCAAAAGGTTAAAAGTTACTTATAGTTGGCTATTTAAAAGAAATTAATTTTAAATATTAAAATATGTACGTCATTTGGTATTTTTGTCATATTTTAAAGTTTATTACTAATTATTGAATTTTTTACATGCATGTTATCATAATATTTTAATCATTCTAACAAATCTATAAAATTTATACATGATGCATGTGCAACCCACATATCCAGAAACTAGTATAAGATAAATACAGAAAAACAAAGGGATGAAATAGTGTTTTGTGAGAATTTGAATGAAAGTGGACGGTTTTAATAGGATTGGAACTATAAATTATTGAGAAAGGGAAAAAGTAAAAAGGGAAGAGTCAAAATGGTTGAATTACTCTGTAAATAAATTATACTCTCCCTCTGCCCCAAAACAAGTTTGCATTAGCAAAACTAAAAGGTTCCAAGATAAATTTCATCGTAGAAATTCAAGACAAAAATTAGTCTTTTTTCAACTATACTCTCATATTAAAGAACTAAATAGTGCTCAATTCTAAAAAAATACCATATAACAAATAAATGTAACATAGTAAACTATACCTTCAATTTATTGTTTTCCTTAATGGAAGTGAAATGAGCTAAAGTGACACTTATTTTAAAATAGAAAAAGCATTAGTATATTTATGTCATTTCTGGTCAATGTTCATTTGCAACTGCAAAAGCTTATTTATCCCCCCACCCCATGAATGCCTTCTTCTTGTTCACTATGTCCTACTTCCACGCGTCCTCCCTTCTCTTGAATATTCTAGCTATAAATATGGGCACTTATTACTTCTCATGAGACACAAACTAAATAGAGATATAAAAATATATTTATATAGAAAGAGATGGTTAACAGTAACCATGTTGGTGGTTCAGGAAATGGGGGATTTTATAGTTATTGTAGATCCCCACAACCAACCCCTGCCTATTCTCCTTCACCTGTATGCTATAAACTTCTCCTTTTCTTTTACAAATCAATTACACACTACACACACACACTCTCTCGCTAGTAAAATAACCCTTAGTGTACGCAGGGGCGGATTGAAGAAGATTCGAGAGGTGTCACGTGACACAGTTTCATCAAAAAAATTTACTAAATAAGTGCATACAATTAATAAATATTCTATGACTGACACCCCTGAATCAAATTTGCGCATAGCTACGTTGGTTTGGTGCTGAAATTCCTCAACCTAGGTTGCCTGCTATTCAAGCCTACATAGCTTCATATAAAAAATATCTAGTATTGTATTATTATAGGTTATTTTGAATGCATTTAAGAGAGAGAGAGAGAGAGAGAGAGAGAGAGAGAGAGAGAGAGAGAGAGACCATAAGTAACTCCTAAACACTATGACCAAAATCTCATCGACACATCTTAACTTAACTAAGTTCCTATTACCCCTAACTATTTAAAATGGAATAAATATACTCATAATGCTAAAGTGGCATAGAGAGTGTGCATCACTCTCATAAATAATTTTTAAAGTAATTAATACGTACAATTGTCTTTTTTTATTGGACATTACTTAATTAATTAAATGTAATCCACTAGACTCCCTCATCTTCTAAATCTCTTCTTCTTGTTAAAATTATTTGGCATAATACATAAATTAGCCATTTAACTTGGCTTCAAATCACAAGTATGACCTCCAACTTTTAAATTGCACAAACAGGTACTTTAAGTATTTTGTTCTTAAAAAATAAACACGTAAATTTAGCAGCCTAATTGCGTAATTATTCCATCTATTTATAATTGTTTTTTTTTAAAAGAAAAGTAAAAGAAACAAAAGGGTAATTTGAGATTGGGCCAAAATAAATTTATTTTACAAAAAATTTAAATTTTGTAAATTTTAATTTAAATTTTAAAAATTTAAATTTTTTACTCTACCCCAACACAATCCCCTACCTCTACCCCACCCCCAAAAAAGAATTTAAATATTTTTTTTAAAAAATATTCCAAAAAATGAAATATTTTTATTTCACCAATTTTTTTTAACTGTTGTGGGCCTAAAAAAGGAGCTTTGTAACACCTTTCATGTTCTTCAAAAATTCCCTATAGTGTATGTTGACATTCAATTTTTACCATCCTCAATATAAATTAATCATCGAGCTTTTAATTTTTAAAAATTTAAAATAATTAGCTTTCAAAAATAAATAAATAAATAAATAAATAAAAATATTTTTCTCAAATGAATTTCATGTTATTTATTTATTTAAGGAGTTATTATTCTTAATTATTTCAGGTTGATAATATTTGATTAGTTTGTATAATTCGTCGTATAGTCAAATTCGTCAATCGAATTCAATTTGATTACTTTCAATTGGCTAAAATTGCAATCGAATTGGTCAATTTTAAATCCCCACCTTGAAAACAATTTTTAGCCTTCATAATGGACCAATTATTGGCCCAAAATCAAGAAGAACCAATCCCAACCGCCCTTAACCCAGCCCAATTTCCTTTTATTTTCAGCCAATATAATATATATATATATATATATATATATATATATATATACACACACACACACACACAGAGCGTGTGGGGGCCATGCGCCCCCAATTCCCTTTTCTGTCCTATTTTCCCCTTTCTCACGCATAGATTCCCCTCTCTCTCCTTTCCGTTTCTTCTTTTTCTTCTTCGCAGTACAAACCCAAAAATCCAAACAACCCAACATTCCCTCAACAAATCCAGTATAAATGTGTCACCCATTCCTTCACCTCCATACAAGAGTCGTTGTTAGACTTGTGTAGGTGTCCTCATCTACAATCGTCGATCACCGTTTATTCAGGAATTGATGGTTACCATCATTTTAGCATTTGTCCTCAATGATTTGAGAGAATCTTCCCGGCTAACCTCATTTTGGAATTAGAATTTCGAATTCATTTTAAGTTCGAGAATCGACCCCTAATTTCCAAAAATCGCACCTGATATTCCCTCCCATTTTGAATCCTAATTCGACCCTATTTAATCTCCTTTCTTTCTCACTGTTGGGGGGGGATTATAGAGCCGTTTTGTCATCTTAGGAAACCCTAAAATATCACAACCATACTTAATTTGAAAACTCAAAAATTATTCATAAAAGAGGAACCATTTTCGAAAAGAATCCCATTTTTCTACTCGAAGTTCGTTAAAACACAAAGGTGTCCAGTGTTGAAGACAAGGGGTTCATATCCTTGGTGTGAGAATCTGCGTCAGCTTGTTTGAAGTCCCAGTCACTGCTCCCAAAGTGGTAACATCCTCATCTTTATTTTGTTTTCTTCTTTAAATGATGGGTTATGCATGTGAACTTTGAGATTTATTCGGGTAATCGTGACATTTAGATTTCCTATTTTGTCTGTTTAAGTAGTGTATAGTTGTTTGAGTGATGTTAGAAATACTCTTTAGGTTCATTTCTGGACTCGTCTCCAATGTTCTTGAGGATTCACTTGTGTTAACAACAAATGTGTATATCAGTGTCTTGAGCGACTGTCCATTGTTTCGTTGTAGTTTTCTTCTAAGTCATATTAGCTTTTCGTGAACTGTCTATCGATCCTAATATCAAGTCTAGTTGATGGTTGCTTCTTTACATGGTCATAAATGTTTTTCATATGATTTCTAGTTGGTTTTAATAGTCTAAAAGGTTTACTAGAGTCATGGCTAAATGCATTGGTTGTGTCGTCTCATATTTTTCTATTATTTTTGTGTTTTAGCCTTCAATAACATGATACGAGGAGAGTTATAGTCTCATACTTACTGGATTTAACTGTGCTATCTTAGCTCATCTTGACCTTTTAAGTAGTTGTTCCCCTGTTTGATCCACGTACCCATATCCCTGCTTAAAATGGTTGTCAGTATCTTAAGTTGTCATTCGTTTCAGTCTTCTTCTAGTCATTTTTGCATTTAATGAACTACCAATGTAACTTGGTTTCAAACGTAGGCACTAGTTGTTTCTTTACTGACTCTGAGATATCATTGTGGGGGTCTTTTGGTCAGCCTTTAAACAACTTATTAGAGCTATTGATAAGCACTATTTCAATTGACAAACTTTCTCAAATACCCAACCAGTGACTGTCTCAATTCATGCCTAACAGGACTTGATTATTAATATTTGAAGTTTTAACACATTAAGAGCTTACTTTGGATGTTTACTGATGTTTTCCTCTTTCTCTGGTTAGTGTTGCCTCCTGTTCTGTTTTGCTGGTTCATTTTTTTAATGAAAATTAATAATGTCATCCTTTGGTTAATTTTCTCCCTGATATGAGCTTAAGTTTCGATCAAATGATTTCACCAATATTTGTGGTTCTCGCTCTTATTTCAGGGTCAGGTTTTGGCTATGATTCAAAATTAATTATTTGGGTTATTTTGAGATGGCCTATGAACCCTTGTTTTCTTGATTGAGATCATCTTACATCTCTATTTTAGTTTTGATACTGTCAAACATGTGAATATCTTGATCTATTTGTTTGACATTTCATTTTAGTTTTATTTGAGTCGTATTTGCTTCTAATGGTTATCTATTGATGTAATGTGAAGATGAGTTGCTGGCTAATCTCTTTTATTAATTTCAAACTCTGTCTAACATGTCTAAATAGATGTAAACCTGTCTTCAAATCTATGAGTAAATGCTACAAAATTATTCTCTATTAGGCTTTGAACAAATCAACACGTTAGTTGTTTATTCTTTAATCTACGTCAAAGAGTTTGCGATTTTTTTTTAAAACCTTTTCAGCTTCTTGTCTTTCTCTCTTTCTGTTTCTAGTCTTCATTTTGAAAAATAGTCGCTGGAGGCTTTTGGTTTACTTGAACTTAAGCATGTTCCTCTTGTGTAAGCTTAAGTTTAGCTGCTGGAATGTTTTTATTTTGTTCAAGCATGCATTCTTTGTGGCTAGTCATGTAGTCATGTTTCTTCGTTTAAAGAGTAGTTTGTTGTACCTTGTCTTGAACTCTTTGCTTGATACTGTAGCATCTAAATAGACACTGATAGTAGTTTATCCTACATGAAATTGACTAGTTTTCTTCTATTCATCACTCCAGTGTTCTTCAGCCTTTTTTGTTCTATTCGCATATCACTGTTTGTCTGTATTCTCGTTATTAAAGGATCTGGTCCACTGGTTAATGCAAACCTAGTGATTCTCTCGGCTTGTATTGTTGGTCTCTAGTTTAATCTATGTGCAATTAGTGTGCTTGAGAATTAGAATATCTAGTGAATTTACTATTGTTTTATATTGTTGAGTCTTTGTTTAGTGTTAGGAGTAAGCTATCACTTTCATAATAATTTCACTGGGATTTTCTATTTGGAGGTTTACTGTTGACTTCTCTATTCACATTTTTCCTTTTTACAAGTGCCTGCTCTTGTTCCTCATGCTTGTTACTAATACTTGGTAGATAATCATCTTAGTTTGAATTTAAGTGTTTGGAATTATATTGCATATAAGTTTACTTGTTTTGTTGCATGTGGAACATTTTGGAGTCCTAAATGGGCTCCTCTCCTATCGTTTGTATTTCTTTGGGCCATGGAGGTCCAAACATCCTATTCTTCGAGTCAGCCCTTTCATTGGGAAAAGAAGTTACTATACAGGTTCTGGGAAGCAAGAATTGCACTATATAAACTAATATACGTGTGTATATAGAGCAACACAGGAAAATGGGCCAAGGAGTAGCAGTTGAACAAAAATTTAAAAGGACAGGCAGGCCTAATTATTGGAAATTAAAAAAGGGAAAGTGGGCCAAAAGCCCAATCCTTGACTCTCTTTAGATTATGTTATTTGTTGTTTATTTATTTGCTTATATTTGTGTGAATATTAACATTAACTTATTTGTATTATTACTTCTTGTTTTTTTAATATAATTAATTTCCCCAACATGTTTGTCATTTATGTTGATTTTCTTTTGATTCCTCTTTAATGATAGAATTGTTTTCTACAAATTGGGTCTTAGTGGAAACTTTGCAAAATTTTCTTTCAAAATTTAGTCAAGTTTAGACAAATTCTTTAAAGTCGGGTCTTAGTGGAAACTTTACAAAATTTTCTTTCAAGATTTAGTCAAGTTTAGATAAATTCTTTCAAGTTTAGTCAAATTCTTTCAAATTCAGCCAATTTCTTTTAAATTTAGTCAAATTCTTTCAAGTTTAGTCAGGTTCTTTCAAATTTAGCTAGTTTCTTTCAAATATAGCCAAATTCTTTCAAGTTTAGTCAAGTTCTTTCAGATTTAGCCAATTTCTTCCTAATTTTGTCAAGTTTTGTCAAATTCTTTCACATTTGGTCACATTCTTTCAAATTTAGCCAATTCTTTCAAAATTAGTCAACTTTTAAACTAGTCAACTTTTTCAAAGTCAATCAAATTTTTAAAAGTTATTCAATTTCCTAATCGTCGGTCAACCGCACGTTAGCGGCCATTTTGAATGATTAAGTTCTTCTCAAAGTGAACATTGAGCCTGAAACCTTCTTTGGTATTTAGAAAGATTTTTCTGTTAGGTCTTTTTAAATATTTATTGATTTCCTAATTATCCTTAAAATTAGGGGTTGTCCGCCTGGGTTCCTAATCCATTCAAAACCCACTCTTAGACACCTAGGATAGAGCGAAGTCAAATCCCTACTTCCCTTAGTACCTGATTTGGGTTAACTGGTAGCATACTGTTTATCTCCTTTGAATTCTGTCCTGGATGCTATAGATTGATATGCCCTCGTTTGTTTCTTTTATGCATATAAGACGACCCAACACATAAGGCGTGTTTGGCCCATTAAAAAGACCACCTTGAGTTCAAAGTGGCCCCCGATCCAAATGGACGATCATGCTTATATGTTTATATTTGAAGGGTGTATATGTTGTTTGGCGAACCTTTGCCCCTCAGGGTTGGGAGTTCATTTTAATAACACATGTTAATCAAAAGAGAGTTGTTTACAGGGTATTACATTCAAAGACATTTAGAGATGCCGAGAAGGTCCAAGAAGAAGAAATCTTCCATGAAGGTTTAGCTTAGGACTATACCCCTGCGTGGGACTGGTTATTTTTTTAGAGATGCCGAGAAGGTCCAAGAAGAAGAAATCTTCCATGAAGGTTTAGCTTAGGACTATACCCCTGCGTGGGACTGGTTATTTTGTACCCCTTTCCCATATTATGTATCCCTATTGAGTTCATTCATAAAGCCTATATGAATATTTTTGGGGCAAAGGAATGCTTAAAATTACGTATACATCCTTCAAATCGTTAGGCCTACCCTTGGCACAAAAGGGTCATATATCTGTTTAGGCCGCGCAATATCTATTTACATTATATATTTTATAACTATTTATGTGATTATGTTGCTTTCTTTGAATACTTCTAGTCCACTTCTTTTCGAAAGTTTCTAGAATCTCCTAAGCACATAAATCAAGTCACTATCAAAGTTCGTCCAAATACTCTCTGAGTCTCAAGTTTCTCAACAAAATCAAATCTCACTCTCAAGAGGTGAATTTTTTCATTTCAAGTCAGAAAATATTCAAGCTTCTCGAACTACGTAGGGCCTGATTTCTCCTTTGTGAGATACATAGGCAGCCTTTTAGGCTCGGCCTCTATCTTTCCAAAAGCTTATTTTTCTCCTGTCTACATTATCAATAATATAAGAAAACTTGACTTGGCACAAATCAATCTTCTTGATCCACTATTTCTAAAATCATATAGGCAAAGTCTTGCCTATTTACCATATCTCGTGTATCGGTGGGCTAGTTTACTTTCGAATAAAAGAACAATTCTGTGCTTATTGATTTATGTGTGCTATCTTACATTACCTATTAATCTAATGCGTATCCATGGGCTAGTTTACTCTCGAATAAAGCAACAATTGTGTGCTTATTGATATATGTGTGTTACCTTATATTACCTATTGATCTGAAGAAACTAACATGCTTGCCTTTGAGTAATCTTTCTTACAGGTAATTTAGAATTTATTTGTGTTGATAAAGTTGGCCGATTATCTTTATTTCACTATATCAAAAGCCTACAAAGATCCCTCCCCTGACCAAAACCAGTGGAAAGGAAAAATGACAGACAACGATGATGATGCAAGCCTAATCGAGATCATTGTAACAGATCCCCTTATTACACAGCAGAACAAATTAATTGCACAAGATTGTTGATATGAGGATAGAAATGAAGAAAACTCAAGAGCTAGCAAATTTGGCCATCACTGCTAATCTTCCCGGTTCAGATGACGGGAGGCCTCTATTTCATTTTTCTTCTCATAATCTATCTCATCAACCTATCCTTATCTCAACAAATCCACCCCTATTCAAGCTTCACCTATCATCGACTTAACTACCCCCGATGCAGGACTTTCTAATATTTTTCCCCAAGCACCACCCCCTCTCCAAAACCCAAATAATGCTCAAGCCTGCAGTTCCTCTCACATTGCCCATTCTGTCCAACCCTGGATAATTCCTCCTGAAAGCTAAGCTTCGGACCAATACAACCCACCTGCCACCCAAATTGTGCCTTCTAAAATCCCCTTTCAAATCTCAATCCTTATCAATCCACAAATTCCTCACGCCACTTACGCCAAGGTTGACCATTATGAGAAGAAGAAGAAAGAATGGAAGGCCAAGAAGGAGATGGTCAAGATGGATATAAGGGAAGAAATTCCACAAGCTATGAAGCAATTTCGCTATACACCTGATGTTGCGAGGCTGAATTATGAGGATTTATGCATTCACCCTGATATGAACCTTCAATAAGGGTTCAAAATACCAAAGTTCGACACTTTTGATGGAAGTGAAAATCCTCTGGCCTATCTGAGGGCATATTGTGATCAGCTGGTGGGCGTCGAGAAAATGAAGCATTGGTGATGCGACTTTTTAGCCAAAGTTTAAGCGGAGAGGCCCTAGAATGGTTTACCTACAAAGAAACAAACCAATGGGCCAGTTGGAGTGCCATGGCCAAAGATTTTGTTGAAAGTTTTGCTTGTAATATTGAAATCATGTTAGACTGCTATTCATCAGAGAAGATTAGACAAAAGTCAATTGAGAGTTACCAATAATATGCCTACAGATGGAGAAAGAGTGCTGTCAGAGTGCGTCCTCCTATGTCTGAAAAAGAGATTATCAAAGTGTTCGTGCGCTCCCAAGAGCCGGAGTTTTATGAAAGAATGATACTGCTCGTTGGAGCAAAATTCACAGATATAGTAAAGATTGGTGAGATCATTGAAGATGGACTCAAAATGGGCAAGATCACCCATATATCGAATTCAGCTGTAGCATTCGGGATGTTGACGAAAAAGAAAGAAGATGTGTCAGCTGTCTCCGGCGTACAAGACAAAAGGAGAACCACTAGCAGCCACCCCAAAAAGTCCACACCCCCTCAAATCCATTTTCAAGCTACTCCAAGTTCATTCCCTATTTTTCATGCTCAACCAGGATATCACACTCCGCCCGCAAACTACCAAATCCCTTATCCCCATTATCACTCCTCACAATGTCCCAAGATCATCCCGAACTACCAATCTTCACTGTCAGGTTGCTCCCATATCCAACCAACTTATCAAAATCCCTCTTCAAGTTACCCAACCCCAAATCCCGAAGCCCAACCGTCAAATTACCAAACATTGCCATACCTAAGATTCCAGACCCCCATACCTACTCATCGAATCCATCTCAATTACCATCAAGTGCCTCCGCCTCCATAAAATAACTATAACACTCCCTACCCAAACATGGATAAAAATACCCTAGGGTGTTCATTCCACTCGCCGAAAGCCAGACAAAGCTATTTGAAAGATTGTCAGCTGCAGGATTGATCTAGCCTGCCCCTCTGAGAGCCGTGAACGCTAATTCTCATTTCTTCAAGGGTGATCAGACTTGTGCTTACCACTCTAACAGTGTTGGACATGGCACTAAAGATTGCATAGGTCTGAAGCATAAAATCCAGGACTTGATTGATTGTGACATGGTTGTTCTTCAGACTGTCGTCCCTAATATCAACAAGAATCCTTTGCCTGATCATGGAGAGAACTTGACTGGTATGATTGAGAGAGAAGAAGATTGGCTTACAACGAAGAGGATAATGCCAGATGGCACTATAAGCTTAGAAAAAGTGTGGCATCTCTAAGTATCACTGAGAGGCCAAAGATGGAGATTTTGATACCTTATGAAGTGATTGCTGTGGCACCAAAAGGAATTCTTAACAAGAAGGTTGAAATTGGGATTATCGATATAGGAAAATCAATTCAGGGAGTAGGTAGAAAGGCTCAAAGGTTGATAAGTGAAACTGAAGCAGAAGAATTTTGGAGTAGAATGCGGCCTCAGGAATACTCTATCGTGAAACATTTGGAGAAGATACCTGCCCAGATTTTTATATGGGCACTACTGATGAATTCACAACATCATAGACAGGCACTAATAAGAGCATTGGAGGACACTTATGTGCTTGTAGGAACAGACAGCGATAATCTGACAACTATGATAAGTCGGGTTACCCAGGGTCATCATATCAGTTTTGGCATTGAAGAACTACCATTCGAGGGAGCAATGCTTAATAAGGCACTTCATGTTACAATTAAGTGTCGAGATGTGATCCTAAATTGTATCTTGATCAAAGATGGATCTAGATGAAATATTTACCCTCTATCCACTCTTAAGCTGTTCAACTACGATGTAGGGAAAATCCAGCAAAGCTGAGTTAATGTGAGAGCATTTGATGAATGCCGAAGAGATACACTTGGGGCAGTGAATCTAACAATTTGTATAGGACCTATTGAGTTCATTGTCGAACTTCAAGTGATAGACATAGTTACTAGCTATAACATGTTGTTAGGAAGACCTTGGATCCATATGACAGGAGCTGTGCCTTTTACCCTCCACCAAATGACAAAGTTTATTTGGCATCAACATGAAGTGGTTATTTATGGTGAGAGAAGCCATTCAAATTTGTATGCACCCATCATTGATAATCTCACTAGAGGATCAAATTTCTACATAGTTGAAATAGTGAACGCTACCGAAGATGACTGGACGTCGGGACCTCCTATGCCTGCTGTTTATAAGATGATAGCCACAATGATGTTAAGGAATAGATTTGAACCTGGTTTTGGGCTAGGAAAGCACTTGTAGGGTATTACTGAGCCTATTCCACTGCCTGCAAAACAGTCAAGATTCGGCCTGGGATACACTATCTTAGGGGAAGATGAGTGGGAGATACAAAAGCAGAAGGATGATCGAGCCTTGGGTCGGCCAATATCGCACCTGTATCAGTCATTTCCAGTCCGTGAATGCATAGGTGATGATGGTCTTGGGGGAGGGATCTGGGACCTGTTAAAAGAAACTCATGCAATTGATGATGACAAAATAGACCAAACCTTAGGTGTTCGATGTGCAGAACCAAATAATCGAGAGTTGAGAGAGACATCTACCTAGTTGTTAATCCCCCACTTGTCTTGGTAGATGAAGAATTGCTAAATTACTTGTTTTAAAATGGGTGGCAGTCCGACGGAGGCCCGGAACCCATCTTTTACCTTGCTATTTCACTCTTATTTGATTTCATTTTAATTTCTCTTGAAATATCTCAAAGGCAGTTGACCCTTGGTCATGGCCAAAGTTTGCACTTTCTTTAAATGAAAGCCTCCATGTATTTCAAATTGCACTTACTATTCATTTTATCATTTTAATTACTTCTTTTCTAACTATGTTTGTTTATGATTTTAGTTTAAATAATTTAAAACCTGTCATCTTATGTCATGTCACAAGCTGAATTAATAAATGAGGTGAATATTGAGGAAGTGTTCGAAGAGTATGATGAAGAGACCATGACATCTGAACCATTTGTCAAAATTAAAACAACTCAATTTAGAAATTGGAGATCTTAGAAGACAAAAACACTAGAGAAGACAGAATCGGTATTCATTTGACAAAGACCCGAAGGAGAGACTCATCAATGCATCGAAGAGTACGTTAACATATTCACCTGGTCATGCAATAATGTGTCAGGATTTAGCACAAACATCATTCATCACAACTTCATGATCAACTCATATGCTATCAAGAGGCACTATGTCTGGAGATTCAGAGTTTTCTTTTATCTCTTTTCCAGTAATTGCATGATTGGCTTATTATCATTTCTATGTTTGTTATCAGATTGTCCTCCTTTGTAATGAACTACATTTGACCTGAAATCTCAAGAATGAGATACATAGACGGCCAATGTCGACCTCGGTCATCCCCTTATTCCCTTTATTATTCTTTTACCTTTGGAACTACATTTGACTTGAATTCTCAAGAATGAGATACGTGGTGGCCTATTTCGGTCTCGGTCATTTTCTTATTTAATATTTGTATTTTTTCTACCTTCTAAGAGGGGAACTATGTTTGATCTAATTCTTAACCCCAACGGGATATGTAGGCGCCACAACGGCTCGGTTATACTCCCATAAAGGAAACTAGGACAGAATTTTTTAGAGGAACTCAAAATTCTGAACAAAGAGGTCTCTTTTTAACAAATCAAAGTTCAGAGCATGGTAAAACATCAACTGGGACAGAATTTTTGAGAAAGATCTCAAAAATTCTCAAGGTGCTTTTGATAAGCTATCAATCCCTGACAACATTTAAATTAGGATAGAAATTTTTTGAGGGTGCCCCCAAAATTTCGCTAAGCATCGTTACAAATTTAAAAGCTGTCTTAAGGATTCTCAGCCTGATCAGGAATTCAAAGACAACCACAACACACATCAAGGAATCTATGTCAAAAGTCGAATCTGTTCATTTAAGCTTTACGTGACATTACAATTGGCAATGACCTATTCTAAATTTGTTGTTTCTAACATGTCAAATATTTTGTCAAAATGAACATTTTCTGCCTTCTGTCTGCCAAGAGGTGGGAGACCAAAGCATTTCATTGGGGGACGAAAGAAGGAGCAGATAATCGAAGAATCAACACAGATCAATTCACTTTGAAACTAAGGAATTTTCTGTGGATGCAGGAAAATCTTTTTGCAGGTCTTATCTTCAAGAGAATAATTGAGGCATAAACAATTCCTCCTCACTCAAATCCCCAGCAATTTATCATATCTCATGCACCGTGGAGAGCCATTTATTTTCTAGTCGTACCTTGAGCGCCATTTTATTTCCAGTTGCTCCCAGAGAGCCATTTATTTTCCAGTCGCACCCTGAGCGCCATTTTATTTCTAGTCGCTACCAGAGAGCCATTTTATTTTTCAGTTGCTCCCAGAAAGCCATTTTATTTTCCAGTTTCTCCAAGAGAGCCATTTATTTTCTAGTCGCGCCCTGAGCGCCATTTTATTTCCAATCACTCCCAGAGAGCAATTTTATTTTTCAGTTGCTCCCATAGAGCCATTTTATTTTCCAGTTGCTCCCAAAGAGCCATTTATTTTTCAATCGCACCCTAAGCTCCATTTTATTTCCAATCGCTCCCAGAGAGCCATTTTATTTTTTAGTTACTCCTAGAGAGCCATTTAATTTCCAGTCGCGCCGTGAGCGCCATTTAATTTCCAGTCACTCCCAGAGAGCCATTTTATTTTCCAATTGTTCCCAGAGAGCCATTCCTTTTCTAGTTGCCCCCAGAGGGCTATTTTATTTTTTAAGTTTCCAAGAGGGCCATTGCATCTTTATCGTCGACAAGGCTATTTTTCCCAATTGTCGAGAGGGCCATTGCATATCCATCGCCGACAAGGCTATTTTATTTTCAGTTGTTGAGAGGGCCATTGCATATCCATCGCCGACAAGGCTATTTTATTTTCAGTTGCTGAGAGGGCCATTGCATATCTATCGCCGACAAGGCTATTTTATTTCCAGTTGCCGAGATAGCCATTGCATATGCATCACCGACAAGGCTATTTTATTTACAGTTGCCGAGAGGGCCATTGCATCTTCATTGCCGACAAGGCTATTTTTATTTCTAGTTGCCAAGAATTGCATTTTTCATCGCCATTAAGGCTATTTTATTTTCAGTTGCCGAGAGGGCTATTGCATCTTCATCACCGACAAGGCTATTTTAATTCTAGTTGCCGATAAGGGAATTTTATTTCCAGTTGCCAAGAGGGCCATTATATATTCATCTTCAACAAGGCTATTTTTATTTTCCAATTGTCGAGAGGGGCCAGATAATGATTACTTCATATTGATTGATTGTCTGTCACATCGAAGAGAAGAATACATATCGAATATGGTAAAAGATGCCATCTCTAATTCAAATCATGATTTTACTAACATTCTATTTTAGTTATATCGAGAGCATCCGAAAGAATGAATTCTCAAAATGAACCACAGGTATGGACGTCATCAAGTAGGATATAGCACAACGTGGAACTTTTTCTTAGCAGCAAACTGGGACATAGTCTGGAAAGGGGCATCAAACCCTTCGGACATGAGCTGGGAAGCGACTACCACCATAATCCAACCACACCCCTGTCAGAAGGCATGTGGGTATTTCTGCGAGTCTATTAGTTTTCAGTTTCGTATCCAGGTGATCTCAACTCTCACCGGAGGCAATCTTCCAATTCGAGTGACAATTTACCAAGAATTTTGGAAATTATGTTCCTGTAAGGTTTTAGTTATAGGTGTGCAATGTGCCAGATTTATGATTAAGAGGTTGCAAGCCTCTTTTCATAATTCAATTTGTTTATCACTCCTCCTAACCCGAGGTTATCTCAGAATAAGAGATTTCCCCTTTAACCGATGGAATCGAACAGCAAACAACCTGATTCCTAAGTCTAAGGATATGTAGGCGGGCTCGATTTTAAAAACTTGGCTGCATTCCAACATTCGCTCTTAAAATCTCATTCCCAAGCATTCTAATTTCTCCATTATTCAATATTGGGATAACTTTTGAATTCTTTCAGAGTCGTGCATAAAATCAAGTGTTTTGAACTATAAGTGGCCTGAAATCTCATACAACCTGAGATATCCAAAACCAGGGTCGACCATAATTTCCTAAAGTCCACGCCAAGGGCTTTTCAGATGATGAAGATGTGGCTGGCTAATAATTGGATTAGTCAAGTTTCTTTGTCCATGATCTCTTTCATCGATCATTTCCAAAGAAAGGAACAGCTGTTGACATTCAATTTTTACTCTCCTCAATATAAATTAATCATCGAGCTTTTAATTTTTAACAATTGAAATAATTAACTTTCAAAAATAAATAAATAAATAGATAAAAATATTTTTCACAAATAAACATCATGTTATTTATTTATTTGTGGAGTTATTATTCTTAATTATTTTAGGTTGATAATATTAAAGCTCTTTAATTAATTTGTATAATTCATCGTGTAGTCAAATAAGTCAATCGAATTCAATTTGATTGCTTTTAATTGGCTAAAATTGCAATCGAATTGGTCAATTTTAAATCCCCACCTTGAACCCATTTTTCAACCTTCATGATGGACCAATTATTGGCCCAAAATCAAGAAGACCCAATCCCAACCGCCCCTAACCCGGCCCAATTTCCTTTTATTTTCAGCCAATATAATATATATATATATGTGTGTGTGTATATATATATATATATATATATATATATTTCCCTTTTCTTTCCCATTTTTCCCCTTTCTCACGTATAGATTCCCCTCTCTCTCCTTTTCGTTTCTTCTTCTTCTTCTTCGCAGCACAAACCCAAAAATCCAAACAACCCAGCATTCCCTCAACAAATCCAGTACAAATGTGTCACCCATTCCTTCACCTCCATACAAGAGTCGTTGTTAGACTTGTGTAGGTGTCCTCATCTACAATCGTCGATCACTATTTGTTCAAGAATCAATGGTTACCATCATTTTAGCGTTTGTCCTCAATGATTTGAGAGAATCTGCCTGGCTAACCTCATTTTAGAATTTGAATTTCAAATTCATTTTAAGTCTGAGAATCGACCCCTAATTTCCAAAAATCACCCCTGATTTTCTCTCCCATCTCAAACCCTAATTTGACCCTATTTAATCTCCCTTCTTCTTCACTATTAGGGGGTGTTCTGGAGCCATTTTGTCATCTTGGGAAATCCTAAAATATCACAGCCATACTTAATTCGAAAACTCAAAAATTATTCATAAAAGAGGAACCATTTTCGGAAAGAATCCCATTTTTCTACTCGAAGTTCATTAAAACACAAAGGGGTCTAGTGTTGAAGACAAGGGGTTCATATCCTTGGTGTGAGAGTCTGCTTCAGCTCATTTGAAGTCCTAGTCACTGTTCCTAAATAGGTAACATCCTCGTCTTCATTTTGTTTTCTTCTTTAAATGATGGGTGATACATGTGAACTTTGAGATTTATTCGGGTAATCGTGATGTTTGGATTTTATATTTTGTCTATTTATTTAGTGTATAGCTGTTTGGATGATGTTAGAAATACTCTTTGGGTTCATGTCTGGACTCATCTCCAATGTTCTTGAGGATTCACTTGTGTTGACAATGAATGTGTATATCAGTGTCTTGAGCTACTGTCCATTGTTTTGTTGTAGTTTTCTTCTAAGTCATATTAGATTTTCGTGAACTGTCTATCAATCTTAATATCAAGTCTAGTTGATGGTTGCTTATTTACATGGTCATAAATGTTTTTCATATGATTTCCAGTTGGTTTTAATAGTCTAAAAGGTTTACTAGAGTCATGGGTAAATACATTGGCTGTGTTGTCTTATTTTGTTTTCTATTATTTTTGTGTTTCACCCTTCGGTAACATGATACGAGGAGAGTTATAGTCTCATACTCACTGGGTTTATCTTAGCTCGTCTTGACCTTTGAAGTAGTTATTGCCCTATTTGATCCTCGTACCCACATCCCTACTTAAAATGGTTGTTAGTGTCTTAAGTTGTCATTCATTTCAGTCTTCTTCTAGTCGTTTTTGCATTTAATGAACTGCCAATGTAACTTGGTTTGTTTCTTTACTGACTCTGAAATATCATTGTGTGGTCTTTTGGTCAGCCTTTAAATAGCTTATTGGAGCTATCGGTAAGCATTGTTTCAATCGATAAACTTTCTCAAATACCCAACTAGTGACTGTCTCAATTTATGCCTAACAGGACTTGCTTATTAATATTTGAAGTTTTAACACATTAAGAGCTTACTTTGGATGTTTATTGATGTTTTACTCTTTCTCTGGTTAGTGTTGCTTCCTATTCTGTTTTACTGGTTCATTTTTTTGAATAAAAACTAATAATGTCATCTTGTGGTTAATTTCCTCCCTGATATGAGCTTAAGTTTTAATCAAATGATTTCACCAATATCTGTGGTTCTTGCTCCTATTTCTGGTTTAGGTTTTGGCTATGATTCAAAATTAATTAGTTGGGTTATTTTGAGATGGCCTGTGAACCCTTGTTTTCTTGATTGAGATCATCTTGCATCTCTATTTCAGTTTTGATACTATCAAATATGTGAATATCTTGATCTGTTTATTTGACATTTCTTTTTAGTTTTATTTGAGTCGTATTTTCTTCTAATGGTTATCTACTGATGTGATGTGAAGATGAGTTGTTGGCTAATCTCTTTTATTAATTTCAAACTCTGTCTAACATGTCTAAACAAATGTAAACCTTTCTTCAAATCTATGAGTACATGCTGCAAAATTAGTCTATGTTTGGCTTAGAACAAATCAACACGTTAGTTGTTTATTCTTTAATCAACGTCAAAGAATTTGCAATTTTTTTTAAAACCTTTTCATCTTCTTGTCTTTCTCTCTTTCTGTTTCCAGTCTTCATTTTGAAAAATGGTCACTAGAGGCTTTGGGTTTACTTGAACTTAAGCATGTTCCTTTTGTGTAAGCTTAAGTTTAGTTGCTGGAAAGTTTGTAATTTGTTCAAGCGTGCATTCTTTGTGGCTAGTCATGTAGTCATGTTTCTCAATTTAATGAGTAGTTTGTTGTACCTTGTCTTGAACTCTTTGCTTGATACTTTAGCATCTAAATAGACATTGATAGTATTTATCCTACATGAAATTGACTAGTTTTCTTCTGTTCATCACTCCAGTGTTCTTCAGCCTATTTTGTTCTATTCGCGTATCACTTTTTGTATGTATTCTTGTTATTAAAGGATCTAGTCCACTGGTTAATGCAAACCTGGTGATTCTCTTGGCTTGTATTGTTGGTCTCTAGTTTAATCTATGTGCGATTAGTATGCTTGAGAATTAGAATATCTAGTGAATTTACTATTGTTGTATATTGTTGAGTCTTTGTTTAGTGTTAGGAGTAAGCTATCACTTTCATAATAATTTCACGGGGATTTTCTATTTGGGGGTTTACTATTGACTTCTTTATTCACATTTTTCCTTTATACAAGTGCATGCTCTTGTTCCTCATGCTTGATACTAATATTTGGTAGATAATCATCTTAGTTTGAATTTAAGTGTTTGAAATTATATTGCTTATATGTTTACTTGTTTTGTTGCATGTAGAACATTTTGGAGTCCTAAATGGGTTCCTCTCCTATCGTTTGCATTTCGTTGGGCCATGGAGACCCAAACATCCTCTTCTACGAGTTAGCCCTTTTATTGGGAAAAGAAGTTGTTATACAGGTTCCAGAAAGCAAGAATTGCACTATATACATTAATATACGTGTGTATACAGAGCAGCACAGGGAAATGGGCCAAGGAGTAGCAGTTGAGCAAAAATTTAAAAGGGCAGGCAGGCCCAATTATTGGAAATTAAAAAAGGGAAAGTAGGCCAAAAGCCCAATCCTTGACTCTCTTTAGATTATGTTATTTGTTTATTTATTTGCTTATATTTGTGTGAATATTAACATTAACTTATTTGTATTATTACTTCTTGGTTTTTTTTAATCTAATTAATTTCCCCAATATGTTTGTCATTTATGTTGATTTTCTTTTGATTCCTCTTTAATGATAGAATTGTTTTCTACAAATTGGGTCTTAGTGGAAACTTTGCAAAATTTTCTTCCAAAATTTAGTCAAGTTTAGACAAATTCTTTAAAGTTTAGTCAAGTTCTTTCAAATTTAGCCAATTTCTTTCAAATTTAGCCAATTCTTTCAAAATTATTCAACTTTTAAACTAGTCAACTTATTCAAAGTCAATCAAATCTTTTAAAAGTTAGTCAATTTCCTAATCGTCGGTCAACTGCATATTAGCAGTCATTTTGAGTGATTAAGTTCTTCTCAAAGTGGAAATTGAGCCTAAACCCTTCTTTGGTATTTAGAAATATTTTTCTGTTAGGTCTTTTTAAATGTTTATTGGTTTCCTAATTATCCTTAAAATTAAGTGGCGACTCTTTCAGTTTTTGAGAATTTGCTTTATACTTAAATTAATTAAGTATTAAATCGGGTTTTCAAAATTAAAGTCACATTTTGTCGGATTAACAGAGTAATTCTTGAATATCTCAAAATTCGTGCATAATTTCAAAAATTTGACTTCATATTCTTGTTCAGAGGGCAAAATGGTGTAGGAAATTGGTGGCCTTCGATTTTTAGATGACCTGTAACGACCCAAGCCTAGGGCCTAGATGTGATACGGCGAATGAGGAACCCGAAGAGACCTCAACAAGCCTCGTAGCATATCATAAACACATTCTTAATTGCGGAAGCAAAATAAGAGAACAACAAGTAACTTTAGAGTCTAAGGGAAGCGGGACTTAGGACTTCCATCTCAATAATCAACATAAAGAGCATAGAGGTAAATATGGGATTAAGGGAAGTTTTTCATAATAACATAAGCATAAGAAATCAAGCTCACTTATACAAACAAACTCCATATCCAACAACACCTCTACTAGTAGATGGGGTGGGGGCCTAGACATCTCCCGGGCTCACTCTCATAGATAAGTATCCAAAAGTACAAGATAAAGTCTTAACATAAGCATGAAAGAAAATAGATATTGTCCCCGAATATGAGAACTCACCAAAAGCTAACTTCAACAATCCGGCTAGCCACGCGGAGGAAGAGGATCAATAGGAGCTCCAGTCGCTATATGGTGATATCATGTAGGCATAAAGTATGCGTTAGTATTTGGAATATACTAAGTATGCAGAGTGCAATGCAATAAGTATCATAAGCATATTAATCATGATGCATAATCATAATCATTAGACAACAACTCAATATGACATGTATAATCAATGCTTAGGATAAATCATGCTTGGAATAATCATACTTGCATAACTTGTTTAACACCATAAAGTGACATGAATAGCTCATCCAAATAGCTTGTACTAGAGGGTGAGGAATATAACTTGGGTCATGGCCCTTTCTAGTAGGTAGTGGATAGTACATGGTATTAAATAGTACATGAAGGTGAGACATACAACATGGTTAATGACCCCTTCATGTAGATATTAGGTAATACATATTAATAAGTCATATATGAGGGTGAGGCATACAACATGGTTCATGACCCCTTCATGTAGACACTTGCCTTGTACTAGAGGGTGACGCATACAACATGGTTCATGACCCCTTCATGTAGACTCTTACCTTGTACTAGAGGGTGAGGCATACAACATGGTTCATGACCCCTTCTCGTAGGCTTCACAATTCACATTAGAACAAAACATAGAGTAAGAGCTCAATAATTCACTTGTAGATCATGGAATCTTTTTATGAGCTTAATACATCCTTAGGAGCTCATAAATCACCACAGAAATACTTTTCTTGCAAATCATGTAATAGTCTTTTATCAACATAAGAATCATAGTCATGCAAACTTAATCAACATGGTGGGTATGCATACACATGCTCGAAACCATGGAATTTAGGACTATAGGACAAGGAGTAAAATTAATTTAATTTGAAGTTATTTAAATCAACACACCAACATAGTGGTAAAACCCTCATTTGGGTGTCATGAAATCCATCTAAAAAATTTCACCATCATTCATAATTGCATAGTTCCTTTCATGCATACCCTCAATAAGGATAAATCAACTAGGGGTGGCAAAATTAATCCCAATCCGCCCAACCTGATCCAACCCATTAAAGTTTGAGCAGATTAATGACCCACCAAATTACTAGCTCAACCCATCTCAATCCAACCTATTTCAACCCAATTGAATTTGGTTGATATGCAACCCGAATTAATTCAAGAGAGATCTTATTAAAATATTTTTAAAACACTTTTTTTTTAATTTTATATGTTTTATATAGCCATAATAAAGAAAATGATAATTTAATTAAGTACTAAAATATTGAAAAAGAATAAATAAAATAAGTAAAATTTAGTAATAATTAAGTCGAGTTGTGTATTGACCAACTCTATAACCCGTTACTCACCCCTTTTTGATCTAACCCATTTTGACCCAACCAAATTTGAGTTGGATTGGGTCTTGACCCATTTGGTATCTTGACCCATTATAACCCACTCAAATTTGACCCAACCTGCCAATTGCCACCCCTAAAATCCACTCATGGAATAAGCTTCAATAGATATTCATGCATATATAGTCAATACTTGAAGAATCCAAACTCTAATCATGTTTATAATACATAATAAAGTTTACCATAAAATATCCAACACTAAAATCATGAAATTTCACAAGAGGGAAGGTCTGGTTTTATGGGTGAAAGGATCACATGAGTGAAACCCACATACCTTATCAACTTAATGAGGGAATACCCAACTTGGAGAGGATGAAGCAAAACCCTAGCTTGTTTCCTTCTTCTTGAAAGCTTAAAGACTTGAGAGTAGTTGAGAGGATTTTTGGGACATAGGTTATTTTGAGTGAGTGGGTGTCACGACCCAAACTAGGGCCTAGACGTGATATGGTAAATGAGGAACCTAAAGGAACCCCAATCAAGCCTCTTAGCATATCATACACATATCCTTGGTCGCGAAAGCAAGAATAAACAATAGGAGAAAGCATAACCAAGGGAAATTGGGACTAAGGGAGAGAGAGTTTAATACTTAAATAACATAGATGAGCCAACGCTCAAGCATAATACATAACTTATCCAACAACACCTCTAGACAGAGAACTTAGTGGGGGACAAGAGAAGCAACTGGACTCACCTTCATAGTCAAAAGCATATGACATAAAGAGAGTCAATACACAACATAAATCAAGAGAAGTATGTCCTCGGAGTTGAGGACTCACGCTTTGAGAGAAATCATACCAGCCTCGAGGAGGAGAAAGGTGATCAAATAGAGCTCCAGTTCCTACATGGTAATATCATGTAGGCATAGAGTATGTGTTAGTATGTTTGAATGTACTAAGTATGTAGGATGCAACGCAATAAGAGATAGGAAATATAGGCAAAATGCAACATCATAAACAATGGATAGCATAATAATAATATGACATGCATGAATTATACTTGAAGTAAAATATGCTTATATATAACATATTACATATGTAAGAAGACACCAACATTAAAATGGATTGTCACACACTAACATCCAAGGAGATTGAGATATCAACCCCTTAATTGGTTTATGGACAGCATACCCTCCATCATAGTGGTCAAGGTATCTACCCCTCAACATGGTTAATGGACATCACACCATTCATCATAGTGGTCAAGGTATCAACTCCTCAACATAGTTAATGGACATCACACCCTCCATCATAGTGGTCAAGGTATCAACCCCTCAACATGGTTAATGGACATCACACCATTCATCATAGTGGTCAAGGTATCAACTCCTCAACATAGTTAATGGACATCACACCCTCCATCATAGTGGTCAAGGTATCAACCCTCAACATAGTTAATAGACATCACACCCTTCATCATAGTGGTCAAGGTATCAACCCCTCAATATAGTTGATGGACATCACACCCTCTAGCATAGTAATTGAGGCAAAGCACCCCCTCAACAAAGTATGGTCAACTTGCAATACTATAGATGCTTTTCATGAAATCAACACATACACATCATCCTTTCATCATCATAAAATCACTTAAACTCATATGCCAAGCATTAGGCCTTTAAAAACTCAAGATATATTAACCAGACATTTTATCAAACACTTGTNCCTTCTCCTAAGCCAACTCATCCTCCACAACACCCACAACCTCAAAGAGGTGGCCTTTAAAAACTCAAGATATATTAACCAGACATTTTATCAAACACTTGTTAGGTGTGCAATGCTAGTGTAAAACTATGCAATTCAAGAGTGAAATTATGCAAGAAAATCAATGTAAAACCACATACTAACACTTGGTAATACCCTTAAGCAATGTACATTAAAACCCCTCATTTGGTAATACCCTCAAGCAATGTACATTAAAATCCCTTATCAAATCTCAAAGTAGATCATTAGATCCATAGCTCAAAACTTGCTTAAACAATCACACTTTTTTGAACTCCAACATAGTTCATAGTCAAATTTATAGCAAGTAAGACCCATGAGTAAATAAACTTAGAAACATACAATTTATGCAAAAAAGAAGGTTGGGCACCATGGGTGAAAGGACCCAATGGTTGAAACTCACATAACTTAGACTCCGAGTTTCTTAAAATTAGGTTGTTAAAGACTTGGAGCTTGGAAGTAGGTCTTGGAATCCAAAACTTGTTCTTGAGTTTCCTTGAATTTCTATTGGGGGTTTGATCGAGGCTCTTGAGAGAATTTCAGAGTGTATTTGAATGAGAGTAATGAGTTTGATCCTTTCGAATAGGGTTTAGGTCTTTTGGGGAGGTTAGGATAGCATTAGAAGTCCACAAAGATCATTAGAATAAATAAAATTTTTAAAAATACCATTAGTGAAACAGAGGAGAAATTGGAAAAGTGTTGCCCTACTGAAGGCTTCACTAGTCGTGTGGCACTCCACGGGTCGTGTGGAGTGCCCGTGAGATGGGACCTTGACAAAAACATTGGAATTAGAACACTTGGAAAAGAGTTATCGTAAACGTCACTTTGACGGGCCACTTCACGGGCCGTGTGATGTTACGTGGTCAGTGTAGTGGTCCATCCAACTACACTTAGAGAAAAATATTGTAGGCCATCCCATGCCCAAGGCTCACAAGCCATCTGACCTGCCATGGCCTGTCAAAGGTGCCCGTGGCACCACACTTAGTCAAAAACTCCCTCCTATGCTTATCTTCTTCATTTGCACGCACTCCACAACCAACCACACGGTTTGTGGCAAGTGACACGGCCCATGCCACTAGTTGTGCCCCATGTCTTAGGCCAAAAATGGCCTTTTCCAACTTAAGGCTGCCCAGACGGCCCATCCAACACCTCACTGTTCGTCTAAGAGCCCATGTGGTTTCAATGCACTGGTAGGTCTTACAAAAATGGTCATAACTCCTTCATCCGACCTCAGAATTAGGTGAAACCAAGTGTGTTGGAACGCTAACTTAAAGGGCTATCATTTGATATGTCGTGGGCTATCCGGTTCCAAGTTTTCTAAAAATTATGCTCATTCAAAGTTGACCCTTACATGATCCAACACCCAAAATTCAACTGTAGGGAAGCCTTGAACTTTTCTAAGTAGTAGAAGTCTCCCATGACCCCAATACACTCTCCACATACACAAATAAGGCTTGAAACATGGATACATCAGAGCATCGAGTAACAGGGGTCATATTATATCCCCCTTGGGAAGATTCATCCTCGAATGTCAAAGACGTACACAAGGAAAGTAATCATGAAGAGTTTAGCATAACATGGACGCACCAAATGCACTTAAACATGATTTTTAAAAAGTCTCAACAAGAACATTAAGAATCACCATAACTTGTCAATATAGACATAAATGCATATAATGAGATAAGGATCGAAACTTAAGAGTTGAAAACACATAGGGGAACTTAAATTAGTACTTTAGGCATGAGTAGAGTGGAAGAGATATGGATATCATTTTTGCATGTCTGCCTTGGCTCCCCATATGGCTCTTTCAACTTGACGATTCTCTAAAGGACCATGACGAGCACATATCTTTATTAAGCAAACTTCCCACCTATCCATCCAATATCTCCACCGAGACCTTCTCCTAAGCCAACTCATCCTCCACAACACCCACAACCTCAAAGAGGTCTATAGCACTTGAGTCACCAACACATCTCCTCAACCTAGATACATGAAGAACTGGACGCACAACCTCAAAGAG